>KZ874454.1:0-16451 GCA_003456935.1 Machilis hrabei
AAACGGGTCCCTTCTTCTCTAGGGATAATGACATCTCCGAGCCGAGCCGTATTGAGGTCAAATTTATTGTTTTTATTAAAATGTTTGTTTTTTGGAAATTTGTGTTTTTTATGTTGGAATTGGACTATTGAGCATCACCCGATGCACATATGTCTTTTTAAAAAATTCGTACGTTTATTTTTAAGGGTAAAAATATTTCGAAAAAATATGGAATATGACGTCATCTGCCGCGAGAGGGATTCTATCCGCCAGAGGTACTTTTGCCTCTACTAGTCAGCCATGGATAAGAAGGAAGCTGCAGGAGTTTATAACTATGAGGTACATTGGAAATTGTTTGAGTATGAAGAAGCTATCAATAAATCGTGCTGCTTGGTACCAGAGTGTAAAGTGCCATTCAGTTCGGTAAGTACCCCATGTGCAATTAGCCGGTGGATCACCGGCTACATGGTTGGCGGCCCACCAGAGGCTGAAGTTGCGGAGCTGCGATGGCAATGCAAAAAAAAAACCAGCGGGCCACCAGCGACAGTCGGCAACAAAACGCTAGTGGCCCACCACCCACACACACAAGAATATCCAAATGTCCATCCACAGGACATCCATAGGATAGAGTGCTCTGTGTGATTTAATTTATTATGAAAAAAAAACATGAGGACTGTGCGATTCGATCTTGCGACAGGAGGAAGGCCTTCTATTACTGAGGGAGCACTCTAACCATTGAGCTACTTCTTTTTTTGTGCGAGCATTGCACTGGTTTCTATTTGCTTTCGTTTTTCTCATTTTTACACATATACTTGACATCACAACATCCACGGGATTCGAACCCATAAACTTCGGGCCGAGAGTCAGGTGTTCTAACCACTAAGCCAAGTAGGTTGGCTACTTTGAGCTTATGTGAGAAGAGTAACAATTATTGTTTTATGTGCTTGTACTGGCGTGTGAATGTCTGTATAAGACATATCACGTAATATGCAGACGATTTAAATTAAATTTATTATTAAAAGCTGGAGATTTTTTTTATGATAAGCAACGATATCCTGTGGATAGATGAAAGAATTCTCGCTTTAACACGAAGATGGGCCAACGGCGTTGTGACGCCATAAAACAGATAGTCAGATAGTAGTTGCGGTGGGATGGGGGGTGCACAGCGTTCCCCACAACAAAATCTAAACAGTTTAATTATCATTAAATATTGCGTATTCTAAACATATTTACATGAACGAACAATGCCTAATGAGTGAAAACCTTAAAACCTTGACCAAGTGTAAAATATCCGTATTTGAAAAAAAGTAATATCGCCAGAGGGCCGACTTCGGGCCATTGGCGACGTATAGCCAGCGACGGCCATCGTAAATCAGCCCACTGGCCGATTTCAACCCACTGGTGACATATCGCCAGCAACTGCCACCGTAAATCAGCCCACGGGATGACTTCGGCCCACTGACGACATATCGCCAGCGACGGCCACCGTAAATCAGCCCGCGGGCCGCTGGGGGTAGGCGGCATGATGCATATAGGGGTGTATATAGCTTCTAAGTACTGTCTCACTGTACGAAAAGCAAATGTGCACGTTTTTGGTCAATACACATTCCTCTAGGAGCCTTTCGTTAATCAACATTATTTTGGTATAATAACAACGAAAATAACATCAACAATTTCTGACATGCCCGGGACTTGAACCCGGGTCGAACACACATTTTACATAATGAACATCCATGCCTTACGCGGGATTCGAACCAAGAACCTTTCGATCGAGAGTCAGGTGCTCTCGGCCACAGAGACCGCTCGCTGTGAAGACTAAACTCACTGATACGTATAGTTAGTACAAAAGAACTTGTAGGTCTAATATCACGCAATCGGTAGGCCACGCAGAAAAATTAATTTCAGTACGTTAGTAGAGGGAAAAGAGAGTCCGAGACCAGAGGATCACTGAGAAGCCAATGTTAATTTCATATAAGGAGGATCAATAAAGGAGTATCACTGAGGATCGCTAATCATTGCCATTTCTTCCACATGGAGAATCACAGGATATTATAGATTTTAGGTTATGCTTACGAATATATTGTATTTATGATCATATTTATTATGTATGTGTGTGTCTGATTCTGTATTGCATGACGGTCTTATAACCTACTTCTATGCTAGTGGGGTAATAAAGATGAATCATAGGATTGTTGCTATGACTTTTATTTGCAAACTTAGCTATATATTCTTCATGTTATACTGCCATCTTTTGTGTATTGCATGATGGGCTTGTTACCTACCTGTGTGCTAGAGGGGTAATAAAGATGTAGCATTGGTTTGTTCCTATAACTTTTATCTTGCAAACTTAACTACACATCCTCCATACCATGCTCTTGTTTGTCTGTACTAGGCTTATAACCTACTTTGGTGTTAGTGAGGTAATAAAAATGAGGCATTGTTTTGTTCCTACGGCGTTTATTTTGCAAACTTAACTACACATCCTCCATGCCATGCTATTGTTTGTCTGTGTTATGCTTATAACCTATGCTGGTGCTAGTGTGATAGTAAAGAAGAAGCATTGTTTATGCTTACAACCTATGCTGATGCTCGTGCGATAATAAAGAAGCATTGCATTGTTCCTACGGTTTTTATTTTTTAAACTTAACTATATGTCCTTCGTGCTATGCTTCTGTCTGTTTGTGTATTGCATGATGGGCGTATTACCTACTTCTGTGCTAGTGGGATAATAAAGATGACGTTTTTGTTCTATAGCTATTATTTTGCAAACTTAACTATATGTCCTTCGTGCTATACTTTTGTTTGTTTGTGTATTGCATGTTGGGCTTATAACCTACTTTTATACTATTGGAGTAATAAAGATAAAACATTGATTTTATCTATAGCTTTATATTGTATTTATCAGTTAAATGAATGACTGTATGTACTTGATGCAGATTTTCTTTTATGTATTATAGTTTATAACTTTAGATGCTTTATGTTCGAGAGTTTCTTTTATAACTTTAGATGTATTGGGTTCGAGGGTTTCTTTTCTAGCTTTAGACGTTTTGAGTTTGAGAGTTTCTTTTATGTCTCTGGGTTCGAGAGTAGGACTTTCTAGAATGAGTATAAAAGGAGCGTGACAGGAGCAGACCCTCCAGTCTTTGTTTGACAAACGACACGGTACATACGCTGCTACTGCAGTCTAGTGCCAGCTCTGTGTTATTTACAGCAAACCATATTTAAAAAATCAAATATTTCTTCACAGTGAAAATTATGCCAGAAACGAGTTAAGTTGAATATCTTAGATGTAATAGTACGTATAGTTAGTTTCCTGACAACTTGCATAACTATATAAACCCAACTTTCATTTAAAATACATATGTGATGAGTTAATAATATACCATAAAGACGATTCCTGAATCATACAAAAATACAATACATATATTGTATTGCATAACTACATGGAACATATATAAAATACTTTCATTAATTCATAGTATTATAACTGGCTACATAGACAGAACAATTCACAACTAGCTAGCTGCTGAAGACAATTATTTAACGGCTTTAACTGACTATGAAAATACATACAACTGTTTTGCTTATAGCTTATTAGATACTCAAGTAAATAGACTGAACATACATATTTGTCTACTTTCAGAAGATGTCTTCAGTTCAACATTTTGAATGCACTAGCTCCAATACATCATACACCCAGAAAACAATTTTCTATCGACATATGCGAGAATGTACTGATAAGGCTTTACATACAAATGTGAAGCATGCCAGGTTACCTTCTCTAGAAAGGATAATTTAGAACCCATTCGAAGACCGATGGCATCCAGTCAAGATGCACTTCAAGCAGGATGTTTGAGGGAACGACCAAGTCAAGACAAGGGACCAGACACTCCTGTGAAAAAAACATGTAAGACGCAATGACAACCAGACTCCTCTGCACTTAACGGAAACGCTCATATTTTCAAGCTAGGTGGCGCATCCAACGATGATTTACTTCAACGTCTATCATCATTAAGAAGCGAAGCATTGGATATTATGATCGAACAATTACAAATTAAAAAGCTGCTTAAATGGTACATTTGCGCATCTGTAACCTTCGAGAAGGCTTTAAAAGAGGATGAGCTAAAAACCAGTGCATATTTTTGCTCTAAAGCCAAAACAACACTTCAGCCTGACACCATTATAACCCATCTAACTAGTGCAATTGACCAGATAGACCGTCATTGTACTGAATTTCAAAGGGAAGGATCAAACTGGGTATATGAAAAGACGAATAGTGTGGAATTAAATATGGTAACATATAAGCCACTTTATGGATCATTATATACCAACACCGTTAAAGATTGCCAATACTAAAAGCGTGGTCAATATTAAAAATGAAGATCAACGCTGCTTTATATGGAGTTTGCTTGCAGCTCTGTACCCAGTGGAACATCATACAAAGCATGTAAGAAATTACGCCATCCATGAACATGTCTTAAATATGGAAGGAATAACTTATCCAATGAAACTCTCTCAAGTCAATAAACTTGAAAGACAGAACAATATATCGGTGAAGAAGCCGAAAAGACAACGCACGTAAATTTACTGCTCATTAGTGCTGATGAGAAGAAGCACTATATCCTGATAAAAAATCTTAGCCGCCTGCTATCACACCTTATGAAGCATAATGGGGAACGATATTACTGCCAGCGATGCCTGCACCGTTTCTGTCGTCAGGAGCTTCTAGACGAGCATCAGACATTGTGCAATCAGCATAAATTCAAAACAATTTCAATGCCAGCAAAGGACGACTCATTGCTCCAGTTTAAAGACCACCATATGCAGCTGAGAATACCGTATGTCATCTACGCTGACTTCGAATTCAACCTGGAGCCATACTAATCGTCCCACCCAGATGGCAAATCTTCATACACCACAAAAGTAGCAGAGGATAAACCATCAGGAAACTGCTACGTCGTCGTAAGTGAAGATGGGTTGCTAATTAAGAAGCCAGAAATTTATCGTGGATATGACGTCATTGAGACATTTCTCAGATAATTATTCGAAGAGGAAAAATGATTAAAGAATTGAAGAAGAATGCTAAGCCAATGAATTTAACAGATGAGCAACAAAGCAGCTTTCAACAAGTTACTCATTGCCATATATGTGAGGGCGTTCTTGAAAAAGATAGAGTGCGAGACCATTTTCACATTACAGGTCATATCCGTGGAGCAGCTCACAATACCTGCAATTTAAATTACCGCATCGCCGACTTCATTCCAGTTGTCTTCCATAATTTAAGAAGTTACGATACACACTTTATTATGACAGAGCTCCAACTGAAACAGAAAATTATGTTGTCTTGTGGAAGCATATCCTCGCAAGATTTGAAAATGAAAATGTATTTGACATTCCCAACGAGGAATTACCAGACTTTCCTAGTCCTTTTCTAATGCATAGACTCAATCCTTTCTCAGGAACTACATTCTATGTACTAGAATTCTTCTTATGTAGTATTAATATATATTCTTGAAACTGGAAATTTCGGAAGATAAATGGACAGCATTTATAATAGCACGCTTGAAAGGAAATGCTTTAACTCAAGTTCTACGACTACAACAGTCGAACAACACCCATTGAAGAGAAATAATGAGGTTCATAATAATAAAATACGTCTTTATTTACTGGGTGTAGGTTCGGCCAAAAATGGCCGCTATACCCATGCCAAAGACTTTAACATTTTTGAACTGCAGTTATCCAGCTGCCATAACTAGAAACATACCCAGATGTCATGAAAATCAATCACTTTATTACTACAGTTTTACACTTCATCATTACTTTTACTTTGTTCTTGGAGAAATTACAAATTAAAATTCATGTGGATTTTGGTTAGCAAAATGGGAAGAATTATGTATAAGTAACTTAAGGTTAGAAGCAATTACAAGAATGGTTAAGAATGATGTAGACAACAGCATTAAATTATATTTTAAGAGTAGAATATTTACCACTTTAGATGCACTACATAAATGAATACATGCCCAAAGAGTAATAGAATTCATCTAATGTTTTGTGTTATGAATGATTTTGTGTTAGGAGCACTCTTATATATTACGAGCAGCAGAAAACTTTTAGGATTAAGAAATGTATTGAATATGTACTAATATTGTTTTCCTTTCAGTTCCACGCTTTGGACTTGAAAGGAATAAAGGATTTACAAAACAATGAAATATGTTAGTATTAAGGAACTAGTGTGTAAGTCAAGATGACAACAACTTAACCGAAAATGTGTAAAGCACATCAAGTAAGTTGTTTTGATTATTAGTGTTAATGAATTTAATGTGTACTTTTAATTATTGTTTGGAAATACTTGAAAAGCAAACCTAACTTCTCAAGAATTGTTGTAATGATGTTTTTACATATTAAGGTAATATGTTTTACTTTTGAAGTTTTTTTTTTACAAATCGACAAGTATCATTTTAGTAGCAAGTAGTTTAATAATTAAGTCAAGTTTGAGGTGACCTACATTCATATATGGAGGAATGAATAAGATATCTAATAGAATATAAATTAATCCCCCAACCAAGTATATAATATCCCTTTTTCTGTTATTAAAATACCATTCCCAGGTAAATATCCTTTTCTTCATTAAAATGAGTTTAAACATCAAAATCTCAAATAAAACACCAGATATAGGTATTGGAATTATTTAGCCAACCTAGGCTCAGTAAATGTTCAAAGGAGTAGATCAATGTTCATGCTTATTAAACATATATAAAATATTAAGATTGAAATTAACCTAACCTTCTATTTTCACTACAGTGATCATGGAGCTTGTGGAGATGCGAAGTCATATTCTTCCGGCTATCCGTTTAAATATTGCTGTATTTGTTAAGACTATGATACAAAACTTCTTGATCTAGTCCTGGCATGAAGGTTATAAGGATGAATATAGTTAAAATGTTATATTTTCATGAAAGTTCTAAATATCTCCTATTTATAGATATTTTGGCGTGGAGAGTTGACGATCTCATCGCCCGTTGTCAAAGTTTAGGCAACGCAACAGTCACCGTCGAGGCCGACGAAAAAACCGTATCTATCCTTCTATTATCAAATATTAATTTTATTCATTACGAAAACTTTTGGTTTACCATACATTAGGAAGTTTTAACCAGATGTATGTTAATCCCATTAAGTTATAATGCTGTTTAGAATATCATGAGTATACATATTTCTATTAATTTGGCAACGTATATCCAGTTCAATATTTAGGATGTTGAAACCCAGTAATGCTCTGGACGAACGTGGTTATATTCCCTAGCGACTCTTTTTGTAATAACTTAGGCCGGTTATTGTTAAACAAATGCCCGGTTCTTATTAATAAGAAATGTCCGGTGCTAGTTAAGGTTCTGCCCGACGCTTTTAACTATTAGTATATAAAGTCATGCCCGGTACTTTTAACGGTTCATATTTAAATAACTGCCCGGAGCTTTATAACAATTTATCTTAGAGAGTCATGCCCAGTGGTTTGTAAGAATTTCTCTTTGTGAACTGCTTGGTGCTTTGTAACAATTTCTATTAAAGTAATGGCCGGTGCTGTATGACAATCATTAATTGAATACACCCCCTCCTACCCCTTTTCCGATGGTCGGCAAAGGACTAAGGGGGAGGTTTGTCAGTAACCGACCCCATAAGTGGTTACGAAAGACAAAAACACTCAGTAAGAAACAACTACAGCACAACAGGTGCTTTAAGAAAAGTAACCCATTAATATTGAGTGAACAAGTAACTGTGATTCCCCCTGAGCGTTTGAATAAGAAGTATTTATATCAATTTCCATAAATGAAAGTATAATTCTGAGTATTTGTGAATTAAATATGTTAGAAAGTAATCTAATATAAACAATTAATTATTCAATAAGAATTCAATTACCTTTTACATATACTTTAAATAATAACAAATAGTGATATAAGACTTTAAGTGGATATGTGCATTTTAGTTCACTTTAACACTTTCAAATCATGTCAGGAAATGCATGTGTGTGTTAACAGTGAAGGCTGCGCACGTTGTTATGTTCACTGAAGTAGAACATGTATAAAAAGTTGTCCTCAAGATTTCTGCTACTAATTAGTATGCAAAGCAAGTACATTCTACTTTAGTTCGCTAACGATAAAAGAAGTACTCTGCGTGAAAGGAAGACAATAAAAGTGAATATGAAATAAAATAGGGATTATCTTTAAATGAAAGGATAAACACAAATAAATTAGTGACGAACAGAAAGTGATAGTGTTAGTGTTAACTATCTTATAGTGATGATGATGATGTGAGNTTTTACGGCTACTCGACACACATGGGTCATTCGAGCCGGTTTACATATCCAGTACTCACTATTTTTTTATGAAGGTGATGATGAACACTTTTTTTTTCAGACAGTGAATAACACCCAGCCCTAGCCAGGAATCGAACCTGGGACCTCCGGCGTGCAAGGCCATGTGGCTAACCACTAGGCTACCGGGACCGGCCTATCTTATAGTAAAACTTATTAAAACATTTAAACTTTTATTTTAATATTGCCGAAGAATGTTAAAGCAAAGACGTTAGCCGTGCTATGAGAAAAACTTGAACAATAATTAGTCTGTACAGGATATGAGTATAACCCAGTCGAAAGACCTTAAAAAAAAAAGATGTCTTGCAGACCACACCTACCATCTGCATAGCAAATAAGCGAAAGGCAGAGGCCATTTACGTCAACAGAAAATCCAGCCACTTCACATCGCAGAAAGAATGATAAAACCCTGATATTCATCCTTCAAGGCCAGCAAGCAAACAAGCGACCATGACGTCAGGGAGAAACCGAAACTATGCAGCGGCCCTGAAACGCGGATGTGATCAAAGCCTCAACTTTCGAACCATAACCATATTTGGAGCGAAAGCAGACTACACCCTGATGATGTCAATAGGGAAAGGCAGCTTTAGCAGAGTATATAAACTGATCGAAGACCTACCTGAGACACACATGGATGGATCATCTTCAGCTTGGGCTTCGGCAGAGTGACCAGTGAACAGTGCGACTAGGAGCAGAGACTACTACGGATTATAGCAAGGGAGCTATAACAGTCTTCACCTCCACAGCCAGCGAGTGCAGAGCTCTAGCTTTGGGTAAATATGTATTGAAAATATTAATGTAAAAAGTGATAGAATAAATTCTGAGGATTTTTACTAACGAAACGCAGTGTTCTGACTTCTCATTTACACTTTGTGTTTTTAATGTGTCTGTGCTACCGCAGCTGCGGATCTTTATAAATTTTACTCACAGAGGGTACATATTGGGATCGAACCCCTGTACGCTCGTGATACTTCGAAGAAAAATATAATTTTGATAACACTGTTTTGATGTTAACGTCAACGGCAGGCCTTAACTTTGCTATAGTTTTTTTTTTATCTACGGCCTCGAAAACACATTCCAATTTGAACCCGCCTATTACATCCAAATATAACAGTTTGGTAACGCCGTTTTGATGTCGATGTGGACTTCGGTGTTAAATATTGATATTTTTGCAATCCACGTCCACGGCAATTCCTAAATAACCATTTTCACCGTCTTACCACTTGTATGTAAATTAGCAGTTTGGCCACATTGTTAGATTTCAATGTCGATGGCAGACTTTGCTTTTAACACCATTTTTTAAATCTACATACCCGAAAACCCCTAAATTCATATGTTTACCCTTCACTCTCAATTAAATCACAATTTTTAATATCACAACTCTGATTTGATGTCAACGTCGGACCTCACAGTTGACTAATTATTTGGACTCATCATCCTCGAAAACCACCGTGTGGATTTTTCCAGCTCTCTAGCTCCTCTTCGAATGTTCGACTTTATGTCGAATCTAGTCACGTGAGTGTTACACATACATACATCAAGTGAGTGACACATAGTATCTAGGTGACTATAATATATAGATCGATATACCCAAAATATGGTGCTTCTAACACGAAAATAAGTACGGGAATGGGATATATGCTTATGCCACTTGTTAGGAGTAATGCCACATCTTCATTGATTCTCTCATATAGCCTGACACATCTTTATTGATTTATAATCTACAGAATGTATGTGGAATAACAAAATTGAATCTGCTCCAGTCTGCTCCGACTCCACTCGAATTCCACTCCAACTCCACTCATCTACATCATACCCTGCAATCAACCGGTAAGGTACTTGGCAGGGGGTGCACGAGGCACCACACGTTATTATTCATGTCCTAAACGGTTCCAATCTCGAATAGACCTCGGAAAGAATGACCAAAAATATGCATTATATTTACAGCTGATTTCCCTTAATTTATCTTCCCGATCGCGCCTACCAATATATGTTGCAGGTTTTAAAACCTTGCTTACATTTAACTGCGACTGAGTGGAGTTTAGTATCTCCAATCTCTTAATTCTGCTTTTTTCACGCTTCACATTAAGAGATTCCCAGCCCAACTCGCCTAACATCTCCGTTACCCTATCTGTCCTTCCATAACGACCCAAAACAAATCTAGCCGCCTTACGCTGAACTTACTGAAGAATATTTTGCAATCCAACCTCATACGGGTCCCAAACACAACTACAGTATTGGATAATTGGAAGCACCAAATCTACTCTGCTCCGACTCCACTCCAGTCTACTCCGCTCCACCCGTTTTCTCCGGAGTGGAGCAGTTGTTGACTTACTGCTTCGGAGCGCGCTCCACTCCACCCGTTTTCTCCAGAGTGGAGCAGCTTTCGACTTACTGCTCCGGAGTGGAATGGAGCCAGTTGGGCTTGCGCTCTACTGGAGCAGCTGCTCCGGAGCTGTTTCGATGTGGAGCAGGGTCGGAGTGGAGGTCGACTCCCTGCTATTCGCTGATCTCTTGTTATTAACGACCGGTGATTGGCTGACTGCACTTCTGAAAACGTAAAAGGTTGGTAGATAAACTTCCTTTCTTAGGCTTCTGTATCTCCTTGCGTCTGTCTTAAAACTGGAAATTGAATGCTGGGTAGCCAGTTATTGGAAATCGGATTCTGCTTCTGTCGCCACTGTAGAACGGGCATAACCAACTACGGCTGGCTTTGGCAGAGTAAAGTTGGTTCCGCAATGACTAGGCACGGACGACATCGACGGCATGGCGACAATGACATCATGTGTTGTTCGGCGGAAAAAGAATGGAAATGGTGTGGCAAAATATTTCATCACGTACTATGTGGTGACGTCACATGACGTGCTATGAGACGTTCAAGTGATTTGTGTTTCGCTTTCGAAAGGCACAGTTTAGTTGATACAGCGGACTTATTTGCTTGTTAGTCTTTACTTATTCCTCTCTAATTTATAATTCTGATGTTTCTAACAGTAACAAGAAATGTCGTCTTTGAGATAGTAAAAGAAATGAATTTTGACTGTCTCTTATTTAAAAATAACAATATTGACATTGATATCTTAAATGTTCACTGCACCATCGCCGCACCGCTTGAGTTCACGAAACATTTAACGACACTGAAGACCTGAAAATAATATCACTTGATATTTAGGCCAGTGTTCATTGGCTGTTAAAATAATGCGTCTCCTCGACTCGTCATGCCTCGTCAGGAACCATTTTAAAGCGTGGTTTATGTTCCCTGCCGCTGCTGGGATACCGCTGTCGCAAGCTGCCGGAGTCGAAATAGAACCAACGTTGTTAGAAGGTGCAGTCCACTCGCTCCGCACTTGAACGTTTCTGCATGCCACTGTCGCAGACCTGTTCTAATTTGTAATTTTACCGGAAGCAAGAGGAGTATCCGGAGTACGAATCCCTCTGTGTCTGAATCTAGAAACTATTTTAGAGTACAGAGAGAACAAAACACAATCGAAACCAAAGATAATATACCTTTACATATGTTATCTTTGGCCGAAACGTAAGCATATCGAGAACCGTGCTGATTTCTCATCACATGTACGCACGACGTGACGAGGTTAGATCAAGTAAATACTTTTAAAACTTGGTCAGGATGGAAGATGAATTTAGGCCAGACGATGAAACTTTATTAATCATTGTTCAGGGTTTTCCGAACATGTACGGCAAGTCTCGACGAGATTATAGAAATTAAAAAACGCGGTTGCGTATGTCGTTGGTCAGCTGTTTTTGCTGGATACCGCTGCAGAAAAGAAATGAGCATAAACACTGGTCTAGCAGTATCCGATTACTAGCATGTTGCGACAGCGGTATCTTCGCAGCGGCAGGGACCATTAACCACGATTAACAGTGTAACCTGTGATACTAGGATATAGTTCATCTGATTGTATACTAACAGAGTGCTCCACAGATTATTACGTCTCGTCTTTCTCCGTTATTTAGAAAAAAATAAGTTACTGTTTGTGTTGGCACTGTGAAGATCTATTCAGACAGAGGAAAAAAAGATTAATGAAAGTTCGTTTCATTTCAAAGAACATCAGAGTTAAAAGGTTCGAACCAGCGTTATTCACGTAGTCTTTTTCACAAAAACTTTCAAATGTTTTGCTTAACGAGTCTTCTTCATGTAAATATGTTAAAATTATAGTTTCATGTTACATCGTGTTGCAGAAATGGGAATATTTGGTGTTTCTCCATCCGCGTGAAAGTTTTTATTGTTATTTTTTTCACTGTTTCTCCGTGCCTGTAAAATGCTTATTTATAAATGTAAAAACTCAACTTCGAACAAGCTTAGGGTATTTAGCGATTTACTGTTCAAGGAATAGGCAGAGAAACTATGTTACAATATCACAGGCTACTCTTCCAAAGCACATCCACAGTTAACTCTAGATCAAACTTCCATATCCTGCAGTTCTTCTAGATGAATATAATTTTCATAAAACTTGATTCCTGCGTATTGCAGTTCTTCTTTTCTAGCTGATGGAGAAGGACCAAGATATAACCGTATTTAAACCATAAAAATGGCGGATTCCTTTTTTTTTGCCGCCTTATATCTGAGATAACCTCCGTGATACCCGTGACGTTATCCCTGTTTCCGGATTTGGTATCGGAATACGTACGTTTAAAGTAAAAAATGTAATTTCTTTAACACTAAAAACTCGTGTCAATAAATAGTTTATTCGGCTATCGCCTCATAAACTAGTAAATGACCCTCGTAAAATTATTCTCGCTTTGCGACCATTACAATTTACGTTTCCACACCACTTTCCTGAAACAAACCAAGACTAATCTTAGCATAATGTTTTGAATCAATGCCACTCCTATAACTTAAATCGGAAGAGAACTGTGGTTTTAGTAATAAATCAAACCCGAGACAACTTTTGGACAATAACACTATACATCCGTCTTCCAGTTTGCGTCTTATACGTGAAAAACCAACCGTGTTTCAGGTTGTTACTATTACGTGAAAAACCATCCGTGTGCCAGTTTGCGAAACGGCTTTGCACATATGAATCGTAACACCTTAACTACTTAAATCGAAACAGAACTCTTGTTTTAATAATACATTGAAGCCAAGAACACTTTTGGGTATAAATTTAAGCGTTACTAGAAATACAGATTAACATTTTAGTAAAACATTTTCAGAAGAAAGCTTATTTTAAATCCTACAAAAATATGACTTTTTACCAGCTATACACAAATACAATTTATGTTGTGCTACTGGAATACCAGTCTGCCATACAGACATCAATATTAATGGTATTCACGTATCTGTAATAATAAATAATAACAAATTAGAAATGTATGCCTTGCCTTCATTTTTCCAGAATAAATATCATAATCCATTGGAACACTACATCCCAGAACTGTACCTGTAAAACACACAATAATCCTATATGCACACACATACCCTTCGCCAAACAATCCACAGAGAGAAATGACCTATGTGATATACTTAACAATAAGACACTGCAGAACGTGCCCTCTACATTAGCAAATTATAACTATTTGGGCGTTTTTTGTGGACGAATTTAGAAATAAACGTTAATCCACCACCTTCATAATGACTTCTGTCTACAAAGTGTATTATTTGTAATGATTTCATATTAAAACAACCCATAATTAAAGTTTGGAATCCTTTTTGATTGTTTCTCGGTTCTTCGAACCTCGAAAAATCATCCGCGGTACCAAACCCGGGTATATTTCACGTAACCTGTTCAAAGAGGGTATTTCCATACGTATAACACTTGTTTCTGTTAGAAGCAAAGTATTTTCAGTTTACTGTCGATAAACCCTTCACAGTTAACTCAGGTTCAAAATCCACAATGCAGAAGCTCTTTGAAATTATAAGGAGTTAAAAAATGTATTCGCTTTTTACAATGCAATAACAAATATAACCAACTTTTTTTTAAAGGCCTAAACTAGCGTAAATCTCTTTTAGAATATGGCTCCAGATGTTGTGGGTTCGAAACCCGCGTAAGGCATGGGTGTTTGTGATGTCCATTAATCTTCATTAATACTAACAAGAATTGCTTATCATCCCTAAATGACCCAATAAGTGTCGATAGGACATTAAACACCACATATAATCGGCTTATAGAATAGGTACTTTCTGTTCCTTTAGTTAAATAATTTTAATAACTGTTCCCTTTTGTTGGAAGATCAGAAACTGTTAGTAAAAGTTGAATCCCGGTTAAAAGGCATCGTACTTTTTATATGTCTTAAAAATATAACGACTGTAAAAGGCATTAAAAAAATAAACTTTTCATAAATCACCATATTCTTGGCAGATAAAAACAGCTCATAATGAATAATTCCTGTAGTCATAGTCAAATTAAAAATAAAGGTAATATTGTGTTCACTGTTAGAAGCTTAGCATTTGTAGTGCATACTGTCCAGTAATCTGTTATAATGTACCCTCAGTTGTTTAAGTACCATAAAATCAATATTTTTTTACACGACACTAAACTCTATTCATTATATATTATGTAACCACGTAGGGTAGGCCTGGATTATTTCGATAGCGGGTATGCTTAGATAATGCTACGGAAAATCACCGCTGCGCATGTTTTACACGCAACCTGTGCTGTTTTGGAAGAGCCTATCGTTGATTTGATTACCAGACACTAGTTACAGTTTGGTACGATTCATTTGAGTACGTTGAATCTGAATATCGTGCATATGAATAGGTCGTATTTTAGTACAGTTCCATTTGAGCACGTGCGGTTCAATATGTGTGCATTTCAGTGCAGTACATTTCATTACGTTTCTTCTATGAAACAGACTGATCTTTTCCAAACCTTGGCATTTGAGTTCAGTGCATTTGTAATGGGAACACTGAGGTCCCCTGGAGAAACAACGACTTTGACATTGTAAGGGAATGTCTGAAAGTGTACTTAAATATATATTTTGTAGCTCACCTTACATCATTAAATACGAAGTCACCATTTATAATGTTATATATTGCATTCAAATAATAAGTGTTTATTTCAACTATTTATTGTATATTGGCAAAGTCATATCTACCGAAGCGAAGTCGAGAAAGATATTTTAATATCAGTCAGTTATTACTCGCATTTCTTCTTCGTAATAACACAACCGGATATCGCGGTTAAGACCAAAGATAGCAGCCTCGACTTCTGTGAGATTAATTGGAATACTCAGGAAATGTGGTTAGCGATAAGAGATTTGAGAACTCACTAAGAAGCTAATAAAAGCTTCGTTAATATTTAGCATGGGAAAATAGTCATATTGTTTGCTTGCCGACTGCAAGAGAGCAGGGGTAAGAGTGTGTTCTGGATTTTCCCTCTGACGACTATTAGCCACGTGCAGTCCTTGAGAGTTTCCGCCTCGGAAAAAACACACGAACATAATAGCCTTAACTAATTACTGGTAACAGGATGTGGTTAAGATTGTAATATACGTGTACCACTGAGGTTGCAATCAACAGTTCTTCAATCAACCTAGTGTCGAGTGAGTCTCACCAGAGTCGAATGAGTTAGAAATCTCACACGGTCAGCTTCTGTTTTACAGGCTGACCCGACCAGTGTTCCACATATATACACTTGCGTACTCGCCTGCTGTTTGGCGAGCTAGTGTCTCCCGCTCCGGCTAACAATAGAGCACAAACACTCTGCGATGTTAAGATTAGGTCTCGTGGACTCAGCTGTGTCTAAGGATTTCCGACGTGTAAGCTTGTGCACCTTATATCTAAATCAACTACACACATACGCTCATTTACTCTGAGTGCAAATCGTCAACAACATCAGTGTAGAGAAAGAAACCTTAGCTGCAGTCATGCAGTCAATGAAACGTATCGACACAGGTTTGGTAGTCAAAATCAATGCTTTATTCATAAAAAGAGGTTGGCCTAGTTGCCACCTCACCTGCTGAAGGCTTAATAATCAATTATATTGTACAGTAGTACAATCAACACACTCACAGTTGTGATTANCTTNTACAAGTCTGGTCCCACTGGACCGTAACGACGCAATTATCTTAATACAACTTGTGGTAATACTATAAACGTCTTCAGTATTGCATAATTTTAGTAATAACGTGGCCACCTCGCTAAGTGACT
>KZ874455.1:14918-27810 GCA_003456935.1 Machilis hrabei
AGTGTAGGCGTTTTCAACTTACTGGAGGAAAACCTCTCAAAATACATCAAATGACACCAAAACCAAGTTTCTATATGACATATAACGCACTGGCTCTTAAATAGTATGAAGCAGGTGGTTTACCCCAATAAATTGAATACCCCTAATGTGATTGGTATGATTTTAAAAAGTGACATCCCCGAATCAAAATACATAGAATGACTCCGAAACCAAGTTTCTACAACGCATGTAACGTCCAGATGCCTCTATTGTATAAAGGGAGTGATTTCCCCCCAATACATTGAGAACCCCTTATGTGATTGGAATGATTTTAGCAAAAAGACACCCCTGCATCAAAATACATCGAATGACACCAAGTTCCTATGATGCGTAGAACGGGCTGTAGCCTTGGCTGTATAAAACGTCGCAAGAACAAAAATCCACTTCGAGCCCTATGCTTTATCTCGATTTCCTGTTTGCAGATTTAATTTATTTTTGTATACACGTCTTCTACATATCAATCATAGCTAGTATACAAAACTTGGTTTAAAAATATTTAACTACAGTGGAATTATTACCGGTAATGCTTAAAGTTTTCCGTTTGACATGGGACAGTGACTTCAAACCTTATATATTGGCCCGAGTAGCCAATATGATAGTTGTTGGTTTGAGCCCCTATGAGTTAGCCTATATTTTTTTTTCTTAGGCTTTAGTCATTCATTTAAAATAGAATGCATCACATCAAACTACTTTTTATTAACTAGCAATTATGTAAGTCGCCATTGATTTCTTCCGTTATCGAAAACTCATTATTACAGATTAACGATGTACTAATAGACAGTAATAACCAGTTTCAAGAATTTGCAATGTACATATTTTTTATTTGCATTTGATTTTTTTGTATCTATAACTATACACCATGCATATGCAGGGTGGCCACTCAAACGAGAATAGCCGGAATTTTTCTTCTCCGGGAAAAGTTAAGAAAATCTATATTAATTCTGGAAATTTTCATGGTGCTTATTATTGGACCTTATCTTTATTAAATTCACAGAAATACACACCTTTTTTTTCTCTCTCCAAACGAAAACTGGTAGTCAAGAGAACATAAACAAAAGGTGGGTTCTCTGCAGAGTGGGGGTAGGTGGAAGTTGTGATACTGAGAAGAACATGCAGGAAGTTGTGTTCTCACAGACCTGAATGGGTTACCAGTTCAACTTGCCAATAAATCATGAGAAGGGCTAATTTATTTTTGGAATCGAGAAAACTTATATTTGCGCGCATCATAAATAATTCTTGCCCCGGGTAAATTTTTAAAGGAAAGGTTTGTTTTAAAAGCCCATTGGAAAAACACAGACAAACAATACATTTAAAAGCACGAGGAATAAATGATGGCAAGGCAAAATAATCAGATTGTGCTTCTAAATCAACCTTATTCAACTTTCCTCTGCCCTTTCTTATATACGTATATCGGTTCTTGTGTGTGTTTTGTTTTAACATTCTGAGCTCTGTATTGTTCTATTTTTCATAGTTTCACTTTCTTTCCATAAATGTTCTCATTCCTCTCACTCCTTCATCTTTATTTCTTTTTTATTGGTTCCCTCTCCTATCTTTTGTCTACTCATCATTGTATCTTATTAACAAAAAAACCTAACACATTACATGAAAATAACATTAAAAATTATTTTTTTAGTGCTATTTACTCCTGGTTCGTTTGTGCATTTATTACCACAGAATGCAACAAATGTTATATTTTAATAGATGTGTCTGTTATCTATCTGCCATTAAATGTGTATATAATTTTGACCCAACAATTGAAAGTGGAAAACAAATTATGTTAAAAAAAAGTACAAAGTTATGGAAAGGAGTTCTTGTCTGTGTTTGTAAAGGAATATGGTAAGTATTTGATTATCCAGTTAATTATGTTCAAGTTCGTCCTCTTTAAAAGAACATACTGTCTTGGTATTAATTAGTAACTTGTCAAATGCAGACAGGCATCATTAGGTGATTAGTTGCTCAAATTCTCTTTACTTTCACTCGACTGAGCCAAAATTATCAACTCCGGAAAAAGTCCTGTATTTATTCGTTCAGTTCTGATATAATCGTCAATACGTTGCGCAAATATCATAAGACGTGCTGACAATCTAATATCGGCCAATACCGATTATTGGTATTGATTCACGTGCTTTATTAACTCTAAACAATTCTATTAAATTGAAACAAACGGCATCCCTAAATGTTGCTTCTAGCATGACTCAAGATTTGTTTATGCTTTACATGATTGCCACGCCATTTGATTTTTACGTTTTACTAGTCGATGATGCAGAACTAGGAAACTTGGTGATGTGTGCCTACCAACTCTTTAAATAAACAAAGATTTTGAAAACATTTTCTATATTTTGGTTGAAATTAGCATTTATTTATGCCCAAAATGTGCCTTTGAAAGTTGGTTGCAAGTTCAAATATTTAGGGAAGTGAGAATCAAGAATGGGAGGAAAAAGGGTGTCAATTTATCCATGCAGGATCAGAGTATTCAAAGTGTGCACATTTCAAATAATTATACGCTTACGTCAAGTCCTGGTTAGAAGTCGCACAAATTCCACCATTGCTGGTTTCTGTGGAACAAATTCAGGGAATTAAAACTTATGGCGCATTTATCTTGCAACTTGTTGGGCCAACAAATCGAGAAATTTGGGCATCGTGAAACATTTAGTCAACCCAACATATCGGGATCGTAGACATCTGTTGCATCACATCCGGTGGTTTCTTTTTTTTTTTTTTTTAACTTTGCTAGCTCACGAAAATACTTTCCTTTTCAATTACAGCAGTCGAAGTACCAAACTATTTTGCAGTCTATTCAAAATGTGTTTTGAGNATTCTTATGATCTGGGGACACCAAACTGCACAATAGTTTGTTGTTTGTATAGCTGAATAAACTTTATCGTATTTTCTTTGCTCCACGCCATTTTCAACAAAATCTTCACCTGAACCAAACTATAGAAATGTAAAACAAGGCAATTGCTATACACAGATATCAAACGTCAGGCGCCGCCAGCTTAAGTGTCAACTGCTAGCAACCAAGAAACCGCGCATTCGCAGTCCTCCCGACATGCAAGCGTGTTGGGTTGGCTATTTATATACAGGGTGTTTCAGGACCCCTGTGACAAACTTCGAGGATATATTCCTGAAACCAATACAAGTCGATATTCAGGAGTGACAATTTTTTTTAGTCGCCCCGTTTATTAGATAAATTATATTTTCGAAATTGGCAGAAATGTGACAACACTGTGAAAGGAATGAAAATAATAATTTCATTATATTCGTTAGTGTTTTTGTTGTTAATGCCGAGTGGCTCAGAGGTAACGTTTTTGCCATTTTCTCATACTTNATGTGCAAGATTATGTGCATTTGGTGTACTGGAGATTCGAACTCANTACTTCTTGCACATTAAGTATGAGAAAATGGCAAAAACNTTACCTCTGAGTCACTCGGCATCAACAACAAAAACACTTACGAATGTAATGAAATTATTATTTTCATTCCTTTCACAGTGTTGTCATATTTCTGCCAATTTCGAAAATATAATTTATCTAATAAACGGGGGCCACTATAAAAAATTGTCACTCCTGATTATTGCGTTGTATTAGTCTCAGGAACATACCCTCGAAGTTTGTCACAGGGGTGCTGAAACACCCTGTATATATATATTTGGAGTGAGCACAACACTGCTGGCCAACATATTTTCTCCCAACACAAACATGTTGGCCCAAAAAAACATTCACCTGTGTTTATATATAACTTGTGTATGAAAAGACTGGATAATTTCTTAAGTATTTGAAAAATGTTTGCAATAAGTAAATTGATCTGGATTCAAATGGAATGGGTTGNGGGAACATGCCAATCCCCACATCTCGGTTTCATTATTGACATACTATTTTTCACGAATGTTGGCAATTCGGTTTAAACCCATGTTCTTAAACTAAATTATTATTCCTTTTTTCATGGTGTTTTAGGTCCTGTCTACACACAATGGGTCATTAGGGACAATATTTTCCTGAGCTGATGACGTATCCAGTGAAGAGGTATGGTTTTAGGTTTAGCCATCCAAAAATTCATCGCATCACCTATTAGTGTGTATTCAAACCATCAATAAAGATGTATATTACACTTTTAACAACTTTTTGTCACCTTCTAATAGTAGTTGCAGTTAGCCAGTCGGTGTCATCAGACATCACTGCCAATGATCATTTCTTTTCATGGCTCACAAATTGCACTCAAAGTTAGCACTGTCAGCAGCGGTCGTCACTCCATTTAACATTTTTAAATTGTATTAAAAAGGGGAACAGTACATCCCTTGCACTTTGTCATTCAACATACCTTGTAATGTCTACAGTTTATGAGGTTATTCATTATGGTGTATGTCTGGTAAAGAAAACNCCACATCCTAAAAAAAGATATTTAATAAAAAAAGGAATTTCATTTACAAGACTAGTTTTATATTACCAGTTAAATTTTTACACAAGTTGATACATAAAATAACAAACGTTTAGTATGTACAAAACCCATGGTCCAGTCTCCTATAATCCACATCCCTCACTTTTTTTCTTCCATATATGATATTGCTAATCGTTCCAAATCGTCAAGGCTTAGCTTGGAAACAGAATTCTGGACATTCTGAAATAAAAGACAAAAAGAGATTAAAGTAACTGATTTAGACAGCACCACAACAAGCAACTCCTACACAATAGTTCGTCTTGTGCTCGTGGACNAAAGGGCGTTCAAAGATGTAATATTCTGGATTTGAAATGACCATGCCANTCATTCAACATCACTGTTCTCAAACTAGTACTGTGTGGCACGGAATTTGAGCGTAGAATTGACCTACAAGATACTTTAGTGGGAGAAAATTCTAACAAACCATTGTGCCATTAATTCCTTTGACCTACTATGTGTTAGTTAAAGGTCCGTGAACCAAGCATTTTTTTCAGCTTAACCAAACTCAAAGTGAACTACAATGAAACAAAAGCAGTCAAACTGAACTTGCCAATTTTTTTAACGCAAGTGGAACCAAAGTACTAAAAGTAACTCAAACTGGGCCAATATTTAACTTGCAATAAAAAAATATAAATACATTTACTGCACAACAGTTAACCCTCACAATTTTATTTGTTACCCATTCTCCCAGTTTCGTGTATTGTCTCCAGATTCTTAACATTTGATGAAGCTTTTTTTGTGTATTCTACACNAACTGGCTTGTAGTGAAGTTACGATGCCAAAAGTTGGTCACAGAGGATAAAAATATTTTAAAAGGAAGTTTACTAGAACGAACTTACTGCTATGGCGCGTGTTGGCGAGATGCACAGATGTTTGTTGCAGACTTATTTGTGCTGATTTAGATAAATGAGAATGTTTACTGGTTTTGGAAATGTGCAATTTTAAACCGCTGTACGCTTGTCTTTCATTCTGTATGTCTCGACTAAGATTGATATTGTATGTGATTCATAACTGATACAAACTTTGTGTTAACTTTTCAAAAGCATGTGGGATATTATAAATTGCATGTTTCTGGTTATTCTAGTTGGCGATCATATTTCACCAAAGACCCATCGTCTACCTTTTATACCAGGTTAAGAACACCGTTATTCTGTTAATGAATAGGGCCTACTAACGTTTTCACCTAAGCCAAAAGTCACTCACAACATGTTCTATNTGAACCGGAGTAAATGGTTACGAACTAAACCTTGTTACAACCATAATACAATGAGCACGATATTACATGTCAATTGNTAAATACTACTTACAACAGAGACAGCCATAAGCTGTAAAGCTTTACTGAAGCTTTGGATAGACGCTAGCTTAAAGCAGCTTAAGACGTAATACAAAAAGTGCTTGCAAGTTTAAATGTGTAGTGCAGCCGAATTATTGCACATTTTTTTTGCAATCGCTGGAAGCATAATAATCCCCATTCTGCATTCAGATTATTGTGGCTCAGGCCAGCTTGAACAGTAGCTAAGATGGTGGCAGCAATACAAGCCGATAGGCACAATGAATAAATTAAAATTTTAATAGCTGTATGGGGTAAATCGTCCAAAAGCTACAAAACAGACCAGTTTGACGCGCAAGTTAGCGCTAGTTCGACTGGCTGCCTACCTATCAGTCTGAAACTTGTTGGCCAAATTTCGGGCATTTCCCGGCTTCTGCGACTCTAAGTGTCACATATCAATTTACTCATCTTAGTGTCCACTATCTACTACTGAAGAGTTTTAATCATTATTCAGAAACACCCTGTAAATATACACACACACACACAAGACTCAATGAATATATATGTAAGTAAATACATATTTACAGAATGATGTGTTTTTCCTTGTTCTGTTCTTACTGAATCCACGATTACATTTCTGTTTTATTTACTGCAGTCATGATGATGACGAGTGTTGATTTATGTCATACCAACACTATATGGGTCATTCCTCAACTACATCGTGCACTGAGGAAAACGTCGAGTACACAGGTATCGAATTAAAGTCACGAGGCTTTAAGCAACAGTAGAGCAGCTAATTATATAGGTAAACAACTTAGTCCTGACCTCAATNCAGAAGACTTATCTAGGATAAGACNGTCCTTTCTGGAAATACAAGGAAGGCCACTGAGCGGCAGGGGAATGATGAATGAGAGTACNGTTAGGATTTCTCGTGGTCATTTCCCATTCCCTCCCCCAAACTCAACACACAGTTAGACTCTTCCACACAGGACGAGGTCAGGACTAAGTTGTTGACCTATACCTTTGCAAAGGACTATTATTAAGCTCTTCGATCACACACCATTACCATATCCTGACACAAAAGAATTAAACAATGCTATAAAGTAGGTCCACATTCTAATACCGGTACTACTCAATACATTAACCACCTTCATAAATTCTGCAGTAATTTTCTCGACATCTCTCTCTGAATAATGTTTCTTCAGGAAGCGTCCCAAAACACCTTGCAGTTGTTCTTGTTTACTTGATGGCAGCTGGCTATTTAAACTTCCACTTCCAATTTCTCTTTTGTTGACCATAACGTGGATTTTTGAGCCCTCTTTGATATTAGGATAATCGCTAATTGATTTGTCATCTGAAACACAAATATCATATAAACACTGTATCAACTTCAAACACTTTCTTACAAACAATGCCNTATGTCTCATAGCTTCTACTGAAAATAACCTTNNTAACTTCTACCTCTTAAAATAATTTGATTACCAATATATTTATTGTTTTAAAACCTCTGAAAAAATTGCATCTTCCCGCACAAATATCAGACATTGTGAGTTGAATATAGCATTATTTTGCACAACTGTAAAATGGGGTGACTTTGGTATTACAATAANAAAAAAATCTAACCAAGAATCTCTTTTACTGTGTTAACATGTCAAAATGTACAGAATATATTGTATAATATAGTTCAAGGGTAATTTTTATGTTTACTTTCTCCATTCTAAATATAAGAAGTTTTAATGGGTGTAAAAGTCACCATCGAAATACATAACTGATTGTGTCACCATGGCAGGTCATGTTAGAATTAGGCCTAGGTTAAAAAGTAAAAACATCAGTTACAGACAAAAACACGGAGGATGACTTCATAAATAAGTCAATCTTTTAATCAACAGTTGGCTCAGTATTGTAGTGTCCATGTTATAGAGAGCATGTAACATACTGTGACTTGAGAATGAATTGACACATTAGGCTGAGAGTGGGTGCAAATGCAAAATTCAAATTTGCAAGTGAACCATTTAACACTTTGTTACGAAGTGTGTTGGTGCAACTTAATATGCAGTGTAAGTATTCAATTATATAACGCAAGTCCTGTGAAACAGGTGTTTGCAAGATGCTGTCCCATTTCATCTTTTCATGTATAAATGCCAGAAGAAATGGCATAGGAACTTGTTAATCAAATCCAGATTTCATAATTTTTAAAGGGTACCTACAATTTGTAAGGTTACAAAAAAAAAATGAGCCCATATTCTACACTCCACTTCATATAGGGTGGCTATTGGATTTGAAAAGACCTCGCAGGTACCAACAAAAATACAAAAACAATAACATTGGCCCTATTTCTGTGTTAGTACTTCCCAGGCTATCCCAAATAAAAGTGTTTCCCATGTCTAAAAAAATGTCTACCTCCTGCAATTCATCTAGTTCTACGTAAACTACTGTGTTCCCAATAACTAAAATATTTAATACTTACACAACATTTGCAAAACCTAAAGCGTTGCCATGTTAGTTGCACCTGGACCCTTCACTGCCGTAACTCATATGCACTTAACTCTAGCTAATACGAAAATAAGAAGAGACAAATTTGGTGGTGTTGCCAATAGTTTTATGTATTGGCTTTTGTTACTTCTAAGGCAGGCACAGACCAATACAATTTCTGGCAATGTGTGTACGTAAATTATGTATACGTACTGGCACTGCCAGAAATTATAATGTGCTAGTTGTAACGGTTGTGCCTGCCTTAGAAGTAACAAAAGCCAATACATAAAACTATTGGCAACACCACCAAATTTGTCTCTTCTTATTTTTGTTTTTGCTAGAGTTAAGTGCACACGAGCTACGGTAGTGAAGATTCCAGGTGCAACAGACATGGTGACACTTTAGGTTTTGCAAACTTTGTGCAAGTTATTAGAAACACTGTAGAACTAGATGAACTGCAGGAGGTAGATGATTTTTTTCCCTTGGAAAACACTTTGGGATAGCCTGGAAAGTACTAACACAGAAATAGGGCCAATGTTATTGGTTGTTTTTGTTGGTGCCTGTGAGGTCTTTTCAAATCCAATAGCCACCCTACTATTTAAAATTATTTATAGAGAGAACAAGCCAGTAATGTTACTTCACTGGTTTTATACACCATCTTGAAAACTATCTACACTGGTAACCTAACTTATACTTTTTAACAAATTAATTAATACTTTTTAAAATCATACGATGCTAGAGTCAACCCATTTAAGAACATTCTTGTTTTACATTTTCACCATATTGGACCTCTCCAAACATCCATGTTGCCTCTCAACAAAAGTTTGTATGACCCCTAAAACTAGTCAAAGTTGTTGTTTTTTATATCATGATTTATTTTACTGACAACTTGTAGATCTACTTTTTTATTCTAAAAATAATTAGAAACTCGTATAAATCATTTACTAGTACATAAGTACAAGACCAGCAAAAAAAGTAACCTCACTTATTTCAAAATCACTCAAACTATTTAAGTACTCAATTTTTGGATGTACTTGTAGCATATACATAATTGCATCTGAATACNCACACAGTTCTCTCATTTAACAAAAAGCACACCTCAAATCAATGTTTATATTTTTCCTTTATCTATCCAATCAACAAACCGACAGGTTGGCCTAGTGGTTAGAGTGCTCGCCTCCTGATCGGGAGGTCCCGGGTTCAAANATCCAATCAACATTCCAACAGTGAATGAGGAATATACTTGTTCTACATCATACCATACAAACTACTATAGCATATACTGTGACAATGCTTTACGAAACCATGGCTCAGTAGTTAAAGTTTTTACTGGAATGAAGGTAGTGTATATGGGGAAGAGTTCTGGAAAATTGTTAGCAATATCTACTTTAAAAGTTTTATATTTCTTTAATTTTGGAACAGTATTATAACACTTAAAAAAGTACTTTTACGTAATTTATAGGTAAGGCCAACATTGTTACCATAACATCATTTTCACTTGAACCAGCATGGAATGTATATAAAAAAAAATATAAATCTGTCTAACCAGGTAGGGTCTACCTCAATTATTTATTTATTTTGAATATTCCAGGAAATTATGCCAGGAAAAAAAACTGTTAAAGAATGGCAATTTGCTCATTCAATATCTTTACTGGTACACAGATTCACATGTGTACGTGTCTTTCAAACGCAAACTTTTGTCACCATTTTCTTTTTCTATTTGCCTTTTTGTGAAAAAGATATTAACTAACAGTTTCATTTTGTTTTGGGAGAGAGAGCGGATAATACTAAACTAAAAAATTAAAACCATGTTCACAATAAGGCTAATTCTGTCGATGGCTATTAAAAATTATATTATTTTAATGTTTCCTCCTACACATTCTAACTACACTTAAAATGACTGTTTCCAAATTGATTGGTATGAACTGTCAGCATTAGTTTTATTTTTTTTTTCTACATGCACTGAGAAAATATACATTTCTGTCACTGTCAGCATGGCATCACTTCATGTAGACTAATTTGGACAGTTTCTGCCAAGTTCGAGAAAGAAAGAACTGAAGAAGACTAAAAATAAAAATGGGAAATAGGCAACTGAATGAAGAGCGGAAGTAAGTCTTCCCCACTAAGTGATTATTTTTAATTCTAATTATTTTCTAGCCAGAACGGCGTTACAGTTTATATTTTCCTACCAGAACACCGTATCGGTCCACTTTAACCACTGCCATGGGCAAAAGAGTATTGGGGAGGGGGTTTTGAAAACCATTAATGTCCTAATCCATCTTACCTGCTACTGACCACACGTGGCTGGCTTTGACACTGCTAAACTTAACTCCTCAGTTTGTTTACTTAACGTTCCATATTAACTGCTGAGCACTTACACAACTGGCAACAGTTCACACCTTCATGTTCACAGAGTCTGAGGCAAACCTCAAATATGAAGGAAGTGACCGACACAACTAACAAACCACGTCCCCTGACTGGTAATGCTAGTCCTCGGCACTTTCACTCCCAACAGTACTTCACTTGGCTGTTGCACATTATCTGTAAATGTTTGTGGGACTCAATTAAGTAGTGTCTTTAACCAATCGTCTTTTGATTTATGCATGCAGAAAAATAAATGTTAAAATATTATAAATATGCTGTACATAAAGATTCAATATGTCTCTTAATATCACAAACAAAGCCTCAAATGCATTCTGTTGGAGAACATTGTCAAGTTTAACAATCTCAGAATTCATGACATATATCTCTAACTACCAGGGGTGGTGGAACGTGTTCGTCATTAGGGGGTCAAGCAGTTACCAGAAGTGTGTTTTATTATAAGTATAAGGTGCCTGGGGGCCCCCAGGCTATATTTTTTTTTTAATCTGGGTCACATTTTCATGATGTATTTTGTAGTTTTATTATAAAATTCATTNAATACAACTTTGTTTTTCAGAACTTGTTCCAAAAATAGCATTACAATTTTTTTTTAAAATCAATATTTAAACATTTTACCAAAGAATAAAATCGTCTTATTTCCAAGCGTTTTAGAAACACCCTGGTCCCTGTATACAGTATGTAGGCAGCCTGGCAGGGACCTATATTGAGGAAATACACGTACTACTGATGAAGATGTCATTTAAACAAAAAGAGCTTAGTAGTTAGTATTATTAAAAATATTTATCCAGTAAAACCACAAAGACACTATTTTTTTTAGTAATAAAATGTGTTTTAACGTTTGCTTTGAAACAAGTTGTACGTACAAATTTCAACATTTCAAATGACCCTTCCGGCAGATTATTAGGGGGTCAATTGACCCCCCTGACCCATTGGTTCCTCCGCCCTTGCTAACTACTATTAAAACAAATACATTTTAGGGCATGTTATGTTTCATTACACTACCGGTAATACTTTGGATTTTTATTCTGACAGGGAAGGCTTATGAGATCCCATCTGCATGTGTCAGGCTGAATGCATGCTGCAAATCGTTACACAGAGTCAGTGGTGGGGTCTTTTACATCAAACACATGTCGGACAATTAGCATTTCTACTGAAAGATTCCCACAACAATACCTGAATGTGGTGAACCTCGAAAACAGACTTGTAGGATAGCCGGATAACCCTTTAAACTCTAGGCAAGTGTGAGATAATTTGATCAATTACTTTCTGTATAGCTCACCTGCAAGAGTTTTCCCCAAACAGATTATTTTCTGTTCTAGCACTGGCAAATGCAACATTTCTTCGATTTTTTCCTTCACCTTCCGAATAGAATCACTGGATGAAACCTGCAATGAAGAATGGGATAAAATTCAATGAATAAATACCCTTAGATAAAAATATTTTTTCATGGTATTACCTATGGTTAGTGTTGTTATTTTTCCGGAAAAATTTCCGTAGGCTATATTTTTATGGAAAAAATGGAAATATAGGGAAAAATACGACAAATAAAAATAAAACGCAAAAAATATTTAACAGCATGCTTTGTTAAAAAAGTGATGTACAACTTTTTAAACAGAAACAATATATGACAAAAAAGTANTGCAATTTATCTAGGCTACTTAAAAGACAACATAATACAAGTCATAAATTACAAGTATAAGTATGACTAAATGACACCTTTAGTCTGATTCGGACAGCTTGAAACATATTTGTGTAAAATATAAACATAATATAGACATAATATAACCCACTTCTGGTTGAGCTAGAAACTTTAAATTGGGTCTTAGTGCACGACTAAATGGAGAAAAGAAAAATACCCAAATACTGAACTGTTAGGTTATCTTTACTGTCAAGGAAGAATTCAAAATTACATGACACAAGCACATAAATACAGTGAAAGATACAAAAGTTGTTATTTCTTCACTTTTGCAGAAGAAGAGAAGATATCTATCATATTCATAACTATACTATTACTTCTAGTTAAAACTTAAAACTGAACTAACTAATTTGAACAAAGTTATAGTGTGGCTCTGTACAAAGTGAGTAAGGACATACCATACGTAGGGGCCTATAAGCTAAAAGCTTAACATGGCATGGTGCTTCATTTAAATTGTTTGTGCTCAATGCTTTTTTTTATACCTTTTCTTTGAATCATATATACTAGGGTGATCACTCGCCAGCACTAACTCTAGACTCACCAGGATCACGCCTCTGATAGCCACCAAAATCAGCTGAATTCTACTTTTTCTGCTGTTT
>KZ874465.1:15137-28652 GCA_003456935.1 Machilis hrabei
AAGCGAAACGAAATTTCGCGCTACGCTTCGTTTGGATATGACAGAATAGATGCTGGTACTGTAAATGGCTCATTTCAAGATGATGAACCGTACTTATTCTAATCAATGAATAGATATCGCAAACCTCCATGCCATACGTGGGATTCGAACCCATAACACCTGATTAATATTAAAAGTTACACGTTTCGGAAATTATGGATTTACTTCCTCAGTAGCACTAAGTCTACTAATATTTTCATTATTTTTCTCACTGATCTGTGGTTGTGTAGCGAGGAAAATGTAAATATTTTTACGTAATTCTTAGACAAAGTGCTACCGAAATGCGGGCGTCTAAATTAAACTACAAAACTTTGTTTTATTTATATTGTGCTTGGGCACGAAAACTTACATCTTTAAAAATGTTTAAAAATAAAGTAATTACGCACNCTGCTTCGGGTGTTTAATATCATTTCATAGCATAGAAAAATAAAAGAAACATCAAACAGGTGTTTAATAAAATTAAAATAAAGTTAATTATTTACTTCATATGTTCTTTATGAGGAACATCGCCATTATTAGTTAAATAAGCTGTACTTACTCTTTATTTAAGGTGCAAAAAGAAGAGAACGTTGAAGTTTTATAAATTAAGAAACACTGTTTCACTCTTTCAACTGAAATGTCAAGAGAATGTTCCAGATACAGTGTATTATCTTTCCGATAATTTACAAGAGTCAAGATTGGAGGATGTCGAGTTGTTTCGTATTTTTGATTTGTGACTTTAAGTGCATACGATAAGCAAAAAGAAAAGTTGGAATTGTCAAAAAGAAATATTACTTACGTTTGATGATATTGACTTAGGCTATTGTAGATTAGAAGACTAATTATATTGGTGTGATAATTGTTAACAAGACAGTTTTATTGCCTGTTGCTTTCAAAACCGTCATATATACGTTTTCACGGCATAAAAATAAGCTTAATTTTTTCCAAAAGTCGTGTCAATCTAGCAGGTTTGACTTTCATGCACCAAAGATAAAAGGTCTTCTAAATTTGTTTCAATGAACTGTTAATTTAAAAGTCAACAAATTAATTTGAGATAGAAAAAAATTGTACTCAGCAGTTGTTGAGGTTTTCAAACTCACATTTGATGTCAATTTAAACTTACAGGGGAGATGGGGGTAATTAGAGTCAGTTTTGACATATGTCAACTTTGAATGTTGAGTGTGAGGAACCTATAAATACTATCAGTATGCTGAATTCGGCATTTTTAAGGTAGACTTGTTTACTTATAACTGAATTTTACTGTTAATTTATGTATTCTTTAATAAAGTAAAAAAATAACTGGACCAAAGAAGATGAATTTCTCATAAACGTCTTGAACATCAATCGACCGATAAAAAGCTTTACTTCATAGTAAATTCCATAAAAAAAATTACTGTGGCTCTAATTACCCCAATGTGAAAAAACACTGAGGTAATTAGAGCCACGCTTATAAAAAACAATACGAGTAATAATAGAGAAACCTGACTACAAAGAAAAAGTAACTATGTAAATATAGTTTCCAATCAATGAACATTCTACACTTGTTTTTCAAATTAACAGAAAATATAGTCCTTCAAGCGACACCTTCTCAAATTCTCGGTCAACCAAGAATCAACATTGAAAATTTAAATAGCTGTAACTTTGAAAAAACTGAACATATTTGGATGAAATTTGAACATCATATAACCGATGGCCTTTATGTGTAATTTTTTAAAACCCAATATCATGCACAGGTTGGAAGATATTGGCGGTGGCTACAATTAGCGCTGGCTCTAATTGCAATTGCCCACATCTCCCCTATATAGTAATTCAAGATAAAACTATCAGCGTAAAGGTCAAGCCACGTTACCAAATTTACTAAAACCTAAATTCCAGCTGGAACCACAGGGGTTTTGGGATCCCTGATGTTAAATTTATATGTTCTTATTTAAGATCACACTATATGAGAGTAACGGTCAATTCATGTTGCCACATTTACAAAAAATAAATAAAAGTAAGCTTGACTTACAAAAATGGTGAGTCAAGGGTTTACAGGCTCAACAAATTCGTAGTGACATGGAAATAATCATATCTGTCCTCATTTAAGGTTGAACCATGTGATGCATATTGCCAATTATACATCTACACGGTACCTTGCAATCACCATACTGGTATGTGGCAGGGATTGCGACAGCACTATATGTTACGCAACCGAGAAGAAGTGATTCAAATCCCGAATCGTCCTGGGAAGAAAAGGACCACAAGTATGCATTGGTATTGCACCTTATTTAACTTATTTTATCCTTGCAATGGCTCCTAGCTATGCAAGTTGCCGGTTGTATAACATCGTCTGCATTTGAATTAGCACTGGCTAACCTCCTAATCCTACACGATCGACGAAACACATTGCAAGGTTCCCAGTCTAGTTGTTCTAACATTTCTGATACATTGTTCATCCACTCTTACCGGACTGTAACCAATCTATCTGACCTACGCTGTACTGACTGAACAAGGTATTGTTATCCTACCTCATTAGGGTCACAAACGCTGCTAGAGTGTTGGATGGTATGAAGTACTAATATGTTATACGCAATTTGTTTAACATGTTGTTGGCATCGAACGAAGATCCTCTGAAGAAATCAAAGAGAACGTAAAGCCATACCTAAAATATAACTTATTTGAGAATTCCATGAAAGGTAACATTTTTTTTAGTTAATTTCATCGTGATCGTAACGGTGTCATTGGGCGTTTTTCTTTTATACCTTTACCGGGAACGTGTTCGCGGCCGTGGAGTCGACTCCGCTACCATGTTCACGGGCGTGGAGTCTATCCTGGGAGTAGCCCCATGAACGTTAACATTTATATTTTTTGTAATACCTTGCAGTGCGCATCGGCAGCTAAAATTTTGAGGATGTTCATATCTTATCATCCTCTATCTATGATATACATTTCAAGTGAGGTTTCAGCATGCCCACATGAGTGGTTCCTTTGTAAGTAAAGTTCGAACTCGCAAAGATGCACTGATGAGCCAAAACATTAAAACCAGCGGGTCATTATGCAAATTGAATCAACTGCAGTTAAACGACGCCGCGTGTGTAGGCCAGGACACGGTTTACATAACATCTGATACAGAGCTCTGTTAATCAGTGTTAGCCTTGTTCTTCAGACGGGAAAGGCTGCGGATTCAAGCGAGTTTGTCAAAGGTCAAATTGCAATGACCACACGACTGGGTCAGACAGAGTATTTTCGAGACTGCACAGCCTGTGAAATGCTACCAGGCAGCCGTGGTTAGTACCTTCAAAAAGTGGTTCCGGGATGGAAAACCCACGAACCGGCAACAAGGTGTGGGACGACCAGAGCTCATTGATGCAAGAAGTAAGCGAAGGCTATTCCTATGGTCACAGCTAGCCGGTAATTTCAATTCCGGTGACATAACTAATGTGTCACAACAAAACTTCATCGGACCCTGATGAAAATTGGACTGAGGAGTCGCAGACCGTTCCGATTGCCAACGCTAACCGTGAATCACCGTCGAAAGCACCTACAGTGGGCACGTGAGCATCATATGACTCGATGAATCCCAGTTTCTTTTGAACCATGTGGACGGCCAGGTATATGTACAACGTTTAACGGAGAAGTGTTGGCACCAGGATGAATCATGGGACGAATTGAAGCCAGTGGATGAAGTGTAATGCTCTGGGCAATGTTCTGCTGGAAAATGTTGGATGAAGTCAACCATTTGCAGGGACCTCTGACGTTTACCACCTACCTAAACATCATTGCTCACCAGGTACATACTTTTTAGGTGACTGTATTCCCCTCTGTTTGTATCGTCTTTTAGCAGGACAATGCGCCATGCCACACTGCATGGAATGGTTTATTGATCATGTGGAAGAGTTCCAGGTCTGGCCTCCAAATTCACCAAACATCAATGCAATCGAGCATCTCTAATTTGTGTTGGAACAGCAACTCTGATCTGCAGTGCCTCAACCACGTAACCTTCATGATCTCCTGGTAACATGTTGGTACCAGATACCACAAAGCACAGTTATAAATCTTGTAGATTCCATGCCTTGGAGGCACGTGGAGGACCAACGCCATATTGGGTAGGTGGTCAGAATGTTTTGGCGTATCGGCATATATCATTTACGTATAACAAAAATAACAATGGCCTCAATACACTCTCCTCAGTTAGCCTGGAAACAACGGCATCCGAATTGGACATGTAACCTGCCAGGGAAACTTTCTTAATTCTGCCTGACAAAAAAGACGAAATCCGGTTCACTACTGAGGTATCTAGATTATAAGCTCACAGTTTGCATAGTAGTCTAGCGTATGGCACTTTGTCGAATACTTTACTGATATGAGTGTTTTCCCTCGTCCAAACTGCTAGCCAAATCTTGCACAAGTAAAAGTAATTGAGTATTTTTTAAGGTATTTTAGCCCATAGTATAAGTCACTGGTTTGACTCTTGCATGAGGCTGTACAGATGTTGTGAACTTCCTTTTCGTAATGTTTGCGATTGTCAATTCATCTTCATTAACCAATTCAAGCTCTGTTCATCATAGTATCAGTAGCATGTAAAACACTACATCATTACCATTTACTAGGAGAGTTGGCAGACTGGTTCTCTTTCATAAAAAGTAGTGGATGTCTAGGTTAGAAATGCCAGGGAACCAAAGGAACAGAAAGAAAGCTGGTTTAACATTATCAGTAGAGTTGGGATTTCTACGTACGTGCATATTCTCCACGCCATTTAGACGCCCAGAAAATATAAATGTCAACAAATCACCGTATTGGGGTTATATTTGATTTTCATTTTGCATATTTCACATAACACTACATATTCTGTTATATTCTACTGATTTTGTGTACTAATTACAATTTTGTTGAATTTTTAAACACTGGTTAGCTAGATACTTTAGCCGAAAGGAATGTGCCAATGAAGCCCAAGTAGTCGACGGTTTTTCCTGAAGAGTACAAAGGATACAACATCCTCTACTGTGTTGTAGAGTAAAGTATATACATGCTCCCTCCCCACGCTGAGCCTTGGGATGGATTTTTCTAAGAATGTTGCAAACAGATAAGGAATGCTGGTCTTTTATTTGTATTATCTGCATATCTGCTATGAACAAACTATGGAAATCACATAGCCACTTTATAGGCAAAACTAGCGTTAACAGATTGACAAGCGTGTGACGTTACATACGTAGATCCTCCTCTCCTTATGCGAAGAGTGCTACTAAAGCTCGGGACATACACATCGCATGCACTGCACAGTGCACACACGCCCTGCTCGCTAATAAAAACTACCCCGTTCACGAACATCGCTTCTGATGGACAGAAAATGCAATGTGCTGCCAGCACGCCATCTATTACCTACGACGCTAACTACAACAACACCTGAATGCCATCTGCCATTGAAATTGGGTACCACTTAAGTATTTTGTTTATCCATACAAAAACAGCAAAAATCAATAATTACCTCTCTTAGTTCAAATTAATTGTTATTTTTATTGTTAGGTGGGTTTTCTAGAATTCCAATTAATCGTAAATACGCTTTTAAGCACATGTGCTGATGTCGTTCTTCTACTATTTCGAAAATACAACCATAATTAATATCGATATTCGGAAAGTATACACCAAACGCAAAGAGGATACTAGCGTCACGGAAAGAAAAGTTAAAATCGTATTTACTATTTACTAGCATCAGTAACCAGAAGCGTGCAGGGCGTTTTCTATGAACGCCAACATGGACGATCCTATACTTGAACTTTCCCAATCCGGCGTATGCAGGGCGTGCGTGCAGTGCATGCAATATGTATGTCCCGGGTTTCAGGGTGTTACGCAGTTTATGGTGACAAATTCAGAAAATGCCTGCATATTATTTTTTCGCTTTCATCATCATTTACACTTGACAAGGCTTGTGTTCTACCCATCTTTGAAGTTCACAAAATATAAATGCCATTTGGTTAGAACTCGTGAACACCGGAATTTGTTGTAGCTACATCTGTGAATGAAAAATATAAAAAAATGTTGTTTTTTAATGTTTTGATTCGCAACTGTAATAAATATAGCACTTTAGTACAACATTTTTTGAAAAATTGCTTCAACTTGTCACTGAAAAGTCTATTTGGCCCGTGGCCTGAAAACTCAATTTCCAGTTTTTTTATTCACTGTAATAATTGTTAGGTAAATGTAGTGACTGGCAATTTTAGCATTTGGTAGTACTCAAAGAGTTAGCATGAGTTAATGCGCGAAAAACGTGTTACGAGAGTTATTTCGTTTTATAACTTGTTTCTGTGTAAAAAAAACTAAAAAATAACTACTTCCACAGAGTACAATGGTTAGATTAGTTTTGCAGTCAGATAAAACTAGTGGATTTCAATTTGAGTCAACGAGAAAAATATTAACATATAAATCAAAACACTGTCATCTATTTAGTCAATTAAATGGTTTCTCAGTTACTTTATTTCACTGGAGTAAATTACAAAAATAAATATCTTCCATCAAATAGTTTTTGCGCATTAATTCTGCTTAGATGTAAAGGGGTAGTGATAACTTTTATATAACATTTTTATAGAAAACAAGACTTTACATAATCAAATCTGTCAACTACCTAAGAAATGGTCAAATGTCTAATGTGTACCCTCTTTTGAAAGACGAAACTACAAATTGACTTTTAATTTTTCTTTTTGTGCTCTTTCTGTTCAATGAGCTTATGTCCTTAATTTTTTGCTTCCTATTACCATTGTTTTTTTTTACACATAACCAAAAATAATTCAGAAGCCAATTACTGTTACATTTTAAACCTTAATTCTGTAACTGAAATCTCCATAATTGAAAAATCCCTTTGTCATGGTCTTTTATTCATACAATTATACATAAATACACTTATGTGATCTCATTTTTTAATTAAATTAAATGTGTTGGTAGCTATAGGTAAATAAAACTAGTGAAAATTAGTGTAATATACACCTTTCCCTCAAAAAATATACCATCATCCGATGACTTGAAATGCATGCTTTTGCTAAATTTTTTTTTTCTGCGAGGGATCAGCGATCCCATTCCTTATATACTATTCAGCCGATACGTACACACAATCTTGAATTAATCGCGCACTTATCTTTGCGAGAAATGGTATGTGGTTTATTGTAACGTACAATTTGAGTAAGTTTCTACTTTAGCAACCGTTCATTATCCTCGCTTTCCCAGAATTAAATGCCTACTTCAGTCACAGAGGGGTTAAAGGCTGTTCATATCCCGTGCAAACTTACGCCACAGGAACCTCGACAGACAAATCCCACCCCTTTTCTGTCGTACACCCTAGCACCCAAACGCTGAAGTTAAAAAGAAAGAATTTTTCGTCAACTGAGACAGCCCCATTAAATAAATTTCTTAGTAAATATGTTTCTCTGAATCTAGCCTAGTTTTTTTTTTTAATGGCTGATCAGAATTTGCTTAGTAGGTTTCTTAATTTCGTCACATAAATCACTGACACATGCTGTAAAGAAATTGACAACAAGAAAAAAATGAACAACAGCTGAACCGTGTCAAACCTCATTTTTGTCCCCCTTTTAAAAATCCTGTGCAAATATTGCTATGTAATAAAGTAAAGATTTACTTTATACGTATATTCACAAACCTCCCTCAGACTGCAGTAGCCCTTGCGAGAGTCATAAATCAAAGACCGTGCCAATTCAAAAACTTGTAAATCAAAATGCAATAAGTTGGGGAATGGCTGTACTTAACACTTTGTAATTATGCTCGTTAATGTTGCAATAATTAAAAAACATGTTTGAATTGTAGCTACACAAACAGTACTGGAGGTGATGTACAAGAAGAAATGACAGCACTAAAACTTAATGGGCACATAAAAATGGCATCTGAAGTATAGACATTCTTTTCTAAACAGATTTATGGTGGCTAGTTCTAGATATGCTCTGCATAGTATAATCTGTTTTAAGGATTAAAGTAATGAACCTCTTTATCATATTGTAATTTGAGATATTTTTTTTTAAACCTACCAGAGCTAGTGGTACAATTTTTACCTGCATTTATGTTTAATTGGTGGCTATACTTCATAAATTCACTTGGAGTGGTGATTTTTCAGTCAAGCCATGTTGCCAAATTTATGGAAAATATTGCATTGGTAACCAGGAGTTTTTTTTTTAAGTCTCAGAGTCCATTTATCTTGTACAATATGCCGTAACTGTAATCCTTCGAGGTTAACCCACATGGTCAAATTCCAAAAAAGCATACTTTCAGGTACAGCCACCAAACTTGACAATGGCTGTTTGGCAAGCTCAAAAATAAAGTTATTAGTTAGCAACTTGGATTCACGGAATATCAAACAGTGTTCCCAAATTTAAGTACAAAATACAACAATGGTACAAACAAATGTTGATACATTTTAGGTAAAGTGTCTTTCATAAGTTTACTTTTTGTCAATTACAGTAGAATTATTCCGCTTATCAGAACTTTGCTTAACCAAAACCCAGGTTAACCAGAAATACCAGGGACTCTGGTCGACATCCTCGTCCCTTGTTTTCTGTCCGGGTGTGCAGACAGTTTCATCCTTAATATCGGATATCTTGGGCACAACATATTTTTTGAAACATCTGCAGAGGCTTGGCTTTCAATAAGAAACAACTTTGGAATTTTCCAACTGCCTTGTTGCGATCGACTGAAAGCATGTAGTTATCCAAGTACTACTATTGACTGCATCATTAGTAATTCCTGTTTTGGGGAATGTATGCAACTGTGTAGATAAAGTGTTGACAGCAGGAACAGTTAAGATAGTCCAACTGTGAAGGTTACATTAATCTGAATGAAAAGGCCAGAAGTTTGCTTAAATATTTTATTATTATGCTTTATTCTCATATACAGTTCATAAGTATTAAAACATACCTATTTTTAATTCATATCCCATCTCACCAAATCATGTGATATGAATGTTACTGCAATTAACCACGTTAACCACTGATTACACATGTGGTAGTGTTAATAATAATGGTATTGGTAGTACACATCAGACAATAAGTATGTCATGCATTTCCAATAAAGCAAATGTATAAATTATCTTCAGTCTCTGTGATTTAAATCTTATATTATAAAAATTGAAGATACTAGAGTAACAAACGGGAAATGACTACAACTTTGCACTAGCAGAACGAAATTAACATTTAGGTGTACAAAAATTTTTGCTGTGTTGATTCAAGAGTCACAATAAAATCCACCCAAAAAATTATTCAACATGCACCAAACACCTAAGCCTCAGACATAACTGTTCACAACATCTAAGCAAGAAATAGTCATCAGTATTCAAGAACAACCTTAACATAAAATTAGGTCTGTTGTTAGATACAAATAGTTTACCAGAATTAAACTTGCATATAAAGTGTAAATGTAATTTTGATTACTTATAGGTATCCACTGCCCCCAGTACAAAACTACTAATTTCAAGCTATTGCAGCCTAAAATTCTTTTCACATCAACTGTTAGTCTTTAATAATCATTACATAACTTATATTGATTTTTAATTTCAGGCACCAGGTGATGCAGGATTAACTTTCTTCAACTACAAGGGATCACACAGCATATTACTTTTGGCCACCTGTGATGGTAGGTACTGTTTCACCATGGTAGACATAGGTTCACCATGAAGGCATCGTGATGTTGGGATTGAACACCACTCCAAATTTGGTCAGAAACCTTCAAAATACGATGCTCAGATTACCACAACCACGAGAATTTCCCGAAACAAACAATGTGGGATATCCATAGGACATCCACAGGATATCGTTGCTTATCATAAAAAAACTCCAGCTGTTAATAATAAATTAAATTTAAATCATCTGCATATAACAAACGACACAAGAGCAAAGCTCAGAAAGAGAAGGGAATGTTACAAAGGGGGAGTGGGGGCAAGAAGTCCAGGAGGAGTTTGCAGTGCAACCAGTCTGCCTCATTGGAAGGAACAACTATCCTCAGAAAACTACACAAATCAGACACAATTTGAACAATTATTTCATGACTGAGGGTCAGGTAGCTTGGCAATGGTAAAAAGTGCCAGCACAACCAAACCAATCTTTTGTAAATGTGATTTTAGCCATATTGTAACATGTAGTAATGTAAGAAACACTTATTCTACGTTTATTTTTGTATTATTTCTACTTCTTTCCGAATGTGGCGTACCAATAACATCGAGCAGAGCAAGGCCTTAAACACTGCAAGGTGTATGTGATGTGCATTTTGGAAATAAGGTTGTAATTATGGTTCTTCTGTGGTATTTATTTGAAGTTTTATTATTAATTTGGTAGTATTGTATAGAATAAGCAACTTACTTTATACATTTAAGTAGTGGTTAAGTGTTATCTTACACAATTCTAAATTTGTGCATAGCTGCAGACGTTTCTAGTTTTGTTAAGCACCACAATGATAGTCCTTATTCAGGGAATTGGCATTGGAAAGGAGACCTGCATTGTGGGAGAAACTGTGGAAGGAGGGAAGAAGGAGAGACGGCGTGTGTAACAGTCGTACTGAGAGAATGCACTTAAATTGGAACAATATTTAGGCTTAGTTAAGCTAACTTCGAATAAAGGTGAATATTTGAACACTCTACAAACGTATTAAGACTATGGAGTTTTTCACAGTGAGTGTCAAACCCTGATGTTATGGAACTAGAATAAAGAAATTAGGTCATAGCTGCTCACGGATCAGTTGGAAAATAGCCCTGATTTTGTAGGTGAAGCAAATCGAGGCTTATTTTCTCGTCTTTGATTTATTAAGCTGTACACTGGTTATTTGTCAGTTTTGCTAATATAAACCTGGATATGACACAGGAAGAGCAGCCGACAGTGTAATTTTGACAGACGCATGGTTTTATACAGAGTTCGAAATAGTATTTAGTCACTGTTGTATTACAAACGGAAGTAGTTTATTTGAACTTTGAAGTATTAAAAACAAGGAGTAATTTGAAGGTTACATCTAGTCAATTGGAACTTCTACCAATTAAAATATATCTGCGATTGTTTTATTCAGGCAACCTGAAAATAACTCGGAATATTGTATGTATCAAGGTGGAGCGACTTCAGAATTTGAACCAGGTCATCTGTGGAAGAGATGTTAAGGACAAGTTCATATATAGTATGTGCATGGAAAGTTCATTGTTAATTGTAAGATTACTGAAGTAACTGAAATTTAAGGCGACATTATTTTTGTGTTATATTTGTGTAGGGAGTTATTGACGCCATTTTTGAGGGGTACACTAAATGTATTAATATCACCACCACACTGATAGAAACAATAGTATTAACAGACAATTTTTATCATAGACATGTTTCAATAATGGTTCAGTTAAGAGTGTTCGCTACAGCCAGGCCCAAAATCACGCTCCCGGAAAACAAATCGCTTAATATCTGGCTTATGTTGACCAAATCCGGGAAACTAAAATTGAGGAGACATAGAATAATGCCTTGTGTCGATTTTGGTGTAACATTTTCAAAAATTAATTAAAATCTAAATGTGTAATTTGGTATATACGGGAAACTAAAATTGAGGAGACATAGAATAATGCCTTGTGTCGATTTTGGTGTAACATTTTCAAAAATTAATTAAAATCTAATACGTGTAATTTGGTATATTCGGCTTTTTTTTTAAAAACAACCGAATATACCAAATTACACGTATTAAATTTTAATTAATTTTTGAAAATGTTACACCAAAATCAACACAAGGCATTGTTCTATGTCTCCACAATTTTAGTTTCGCGGATTTGTTCAACATAAGCCAGATATTAAGCGATTTGTTTTCCGGGAGCGTGATTTTGGGCCTGGCTGTAGGGAGTACACTTAAGAGCGATTGATATACATATTGATTTTTTAGTCTTGTGGGTGTTAGAGAAATTGTTTCTCAGGATAGCAGCTGGCGCCCAGGTTCCCACAAAGTTAGTTAGTTATGGTGTGAGGTTGAGATAGGCAATATAGTTTTGGGGTTAATGGTATATCATACAGACACNTGATAATTGGTTAAATGATGACTAGTGCTCCAAAGTTGCATGTAGTGGTTGAGTAGCTTGCATCCTTGTTAGCTAGTTAAATCCACTGACATCTGGTCCAAGGGGAAAGCAGGTTGGACTAAGGGCCTGATTTAGGCAGTTGGCAGGGTGAAATGCTTAAGGGGATCCAAGTGTACATCTCTGCATTAGAGGGTTTAACTGTAACTTCTGAGCGTGTATCGTAGGTTTAGCGCCGGGGCCACGATACATGGAGACTAGTACGCCAAAAGGTGTACCTCGATGTTACAATGGGTTTTAGAGTAAAACTCGACCAGTTTCTTTATTTTGGTCGAAATAAAAATGCTCAATTTCTGAAAATTGTGAAGTTATAATATAGCTTGAACTGAAAGTCAATTTTGCAACAAAAATAATTTCTCTGTTACTATTTGTTGTGCATGTGGCTAAACATTTCACAATATTGATGTGATGTGAAGACAATTTAAGATAATATTGTAATAAAATGCAATAACTTAAATAAGCAGTCAATGATGAGAATCAGTAGACATAGTTAGTAGGAGATCTTTTGTAAATATATTTTCAGCCCTCTTGAAATTAGTTTTCAGTGATGGTCGGATACGTCAACTAAACTGTGCCTTTCAAAAGCGCTCCACAATTCTTCCCAAAACCATTAAAAATCTCACAGCAATGCATGTGACGTCACCACAGAAATCGTGATGCGACAGTGTGTCACANTCTTCCCATTTCGCCATCAAAAAGAACACATTGTCATGCATCCACATAGCAAAACGCTGTGAGCTAGCTTTACACATGACTGGTAACATATAGTTGCAAAATTCACAAGAACCACAAGGGAAGCACATCACAAAATGATACAGACTAATACAAACAACTCTTTACTGGTTTATTAATTGGTCACCTTATTTCTTTTCAAGACATGTTTCATTTAAATGAAGTAACAATAAAAAGTATTGCCTATTTCAACATTGTATAAAAGTGCCATGTCTACTGTATTATGATATCCAGTACACTTCACGAAGTGTTATGTTAAGTCACATTCCAATGAAGTTAAAAACACAAATGAAATAAACACCTTAACTTCACATCAAGTGCAAGTTGTCTTAGCTTTACAGCCCATAAATAATAACTAGAGAAATTTACATCCAGGCTATTTTGTATTTTTAAAAATGAAGTAAATTATAAATATTAAAAAACACCAAAGATGTTACATTCAGTTCAGAAAACTTCCCTGGTCATATGCTCCTCGACATCCAGTTATTTGTAATCAGTTACAAATATTATTTACTTTTTTTCTAGTAACGTCATTACATTTAGTTTAGAGTAACGTTAACACAACGACACTACAATTTTTCTGTAATGTCCAAAAAATTGTATTATTATGTTTGGATTTTTTAAATTTAAAAATAAGTATTGTTCAGGTACTATTCTTACAATAACGAAATTAGGTTAGACAGATTACGACAACACATTAAGCAGTCTCA
>KZ874466.1:4903-16196 GCA_003456935.1 Machilis hrabei
ACAGTCCGCCAAAACTGTACAGTTTCTCGCCACACACGCTCCGGAAATCCTCAAGGCCCGGCCTGCGCAGTTAATCCTCAGAGGATTTCCGGAGCGTGTGTGGGGCCCTTAACAAAGGTAAGTTTAGATTGTTGTGGACATTAACTGACACAGATGATGAATATTATCAATAGTTGTTGAGATTGCCATGTAATTATTATTAAACCTTGGTTTTGTACCAGTCCCTGCTTTATGATAAATTCAATTTGTCAAAAAAGTTGGTTTACGAAACATAAGTTATACAAGAGTTTAACTGAAATTTCGTTCCCAGAAAATTATTCAAATAAAAAATATTTAAATGTTACTGAGCAAATGTATCACACTCGGCCGAGAGGTACAGTACCAGCATCGATTCTGTCATATCCAAACGAAGCGTAGCACGAAATTTCGTTTCACTTAAAACGCAAATTTTAGTTCACTTACCAAGCTACGAAAAATTAATTCGCTACGTAATAGTGAATTTAATTTTTCGTATCTAGGTAAGTGAACGAAAATTTGCGTTTTAAGCGAAACGAAATTTCACGCTACGCTTCGTTTGGATATGACAGAATCGATGCTGGTACTGTATAAGGCGTGAAAAGATCGCTAGCATGAGCTGGAGAATAGGTTCCAAGGGTCATGGTTTCGATGCCCGCTGAGGGTGATAAAGTGTGTAAGTAACATTTAAACATATTTTCTTTATACAAGCATTTGTTCAACAGTGGTAAATCCTACAACCCGTGTGTAAGTATTCTGACTACTAGAACACAAAATGAGTTGGTTTGGCGCGTATTTTATAAAGAATACGCGCCAAACATAAAGGAAATATTGTAAATCCGTATGCATCAACCGTAACTTCTGTGTTTATTCAAAGATAATTAACTTGAAACCAAAATTAAACAAACCACGACATCTATACGAGATACTTCGTAAGTTTGTTTTAATTTTAAATTAAATCAGTACAAACATTTATTTTAATCATAAGTAAAAGTAATACTGAAAATTGCTCAAAAAGTTAATTAGTTTTTCTTTACATGGTTCGAAATGGTTCTTAGGAAAGTGTTTTGTTTTTATATTTTTCAATCTGCTAACCTGTTTCACAAATGGATTTCTGGATTATGAAATAGACGGTAAGGGGAAATGCAACAAGACGTACATCCCGACGTAGCAGGTTGCATTTACTCCTTTGCTCCTGTTAAAATTCGCTTACGGCGTCAAAGTATTTTAGTTCCCAGGATTTCCTATTACTATTGGATTATGGTCCCACTGTTATGACATCTTAGGTCTAATGGAGACCCCATCCGCGTCGTAATGACGCTTCAGGATAATTGAATTTTGCCACTCACTCGACACATAGGCCGAGGTGGGTTCTTTTACATCGAACACTTATCGATGGGACCCGCTTTCAACGTACCTCCCGGAACACGCTTACGATCATACCTTAGTGTGGAGTGCTTCACAGGCAGACTAGTAGGATAACCCTTTTTTATCCAGGGCTGGAAGCCGGCCCCGGGGTTTGAACCCGGGACCTCCCGATCAGGAGGCGAGCACTCTAACCACTAGGCCAACCTGTCGGTTTGATTTTCTAGGAGTATATTGTTAGTGCGTCCAATGTCTTTGATGGTCACAAAGCTAGGTAAAATTAATTCTAGTATTTAAACACCACTAACGAGGTAGACTACTTACAAATCAAAGAATTCGAAAAAAAAAAACATTAAAGCCAAAATTACAGATTTTTTAGAAAAGGTCTTATTGTCAAGCCCGAATTAAAAAGACAGCACATGAAGTGCAGGGCCCTAACTGTACTGTGATCGACTGATATTCGTGAGGTCCCAGGTTCGATATTCAGAAAATCGCTATATTTTATTACACTAGCGTACACGGTACCTTATTTTATTAATTTTGAAGTTTAAATCAAACTATACATACAAGCGATGCGTTTCAGAGTTCAGAAAGTAACTGAAGCAAAATGAAGAGGTAAAGTTTAAAAGGTTAAATGGTGGACGAATCAAAATTTGTATAATTAGGTTTTTAACACAAAACTATAATTACTGTATCCTGAAGTACACGTAACTAGGAATTTTTGTAACAGATGTCTCGTGGGATTGATGGTGACAGTATAAATTGTACAAAGAACTTACAATTTGATTTTCTTATAGAGGTCTTAATGAACATTGTTCATGCCTGCAAATTCTTCTCGTGTACTATACAAAACTCACACATGATATAGTTTATCAAAACAAAGTTCGTGTCGGAAACGTAAACCCTGATGTCTTGACTACGCATCACAAAACTACAGGTCGTATTCAGCTTATAGGTACACAAATTTTTGTACATCATACTATGAATATAACTAATTTAATACCAAACTGTTCTTCATGTCGTATTTTACGAGTAAATCAGTAGTATTGGTACTTCTAAAAACAACACACTATATAGATCTTTTAACCACCCAAAATGAAACTCAGACAAGTATCAATACAGCAAAGGTAATCTCTACATATGCTTACTAACTATCGTACTATACAGGCAAACCGACAAACTTTTAGGCTAAATTCAGGGCGTTAAAATATGGTGACTTACTGAAAAACATTTTTGTTGGGGTTTTCCGTTTATCTTTAGAGATTTGGAATTTAAAACACAATTACATTATGAAAGTATTTTTTTTCAAATGATTGTAAGCAAATAATTTAAAAGTAAAATTTAATGTATCATTGGATTTAATGGTTTTAAAAAGTGAATAAAATAAAACAAAATTTGCATTTTACTTATGGAAATAACAACTAATGTAACCACGATTACAGCACTTCTGAGATACGGGTGGTGTTTACATATCTGTATTATTCTTAAGGCACAATTAGCACTTTAACGAAGTACCTACCGAAAATATTATATTTGATTTTCTTTTCTGAAACTATTTTAGAAGTTTTTCGGTAGAATTTGTATCCACTGTTTATAACGCAAACAATGTTGACTTGTTAAGCTACTGCTATAACTATCATGCAAATCTGAACAAAATTGGGATCACTGTGATATATTTATTATGCAGTGTTTTTCTAATTACTGTTTTTTTAAGAATTACTGTTATACAAAATTAAATTAAAAATAATTGTAACACTGCTAATACATAAGCTATATAAAGAAAGCCATGGTACCTTAGCCTTGCACCGGGTGGTTATTAATAGCATATATATTTTCATAGAAGCATATTTTTGGTACGTTTGGTAAAACCATATTATTAGCCTCGACTCCATTATTTTCAATCAGTTTTCACAGTGTTTGAAACGCAATTGAACTAATCATTCGTTCGCTGCTTATTTGCACTGCAAGATATCATTTATCGTGAGTCATTTACTGGTTTCCTGTGCATTTGTATTTTGAAAATAAGTTGACGTATTTGTGTCAGCATGCGTTAAAAATCACTTATCCAAGAATGCAACCCATTTTTTTACGATTACCAGCTAGCTAGCGTTATGCAGCTTTGATTTGAGGGTAAGACGTATATCGAACTGTTGTAGCTATGACTCTAACGGTCATTTTATTATGCGACCATCACTTAACTTTACAACCATTAAACACAATTCAGTTGTTAGATATAAGTGTACAGTATCCGACAAAAGTTAAGCAACTCCACGAATGCACTGCAACAATTGTCTAAATGTACAATCAGAAAAACAACAGGAATACTCTAAGGACTTGCAAATGACACCGCAGACTCTGTTGTAGGAAAATACGAAAAATCATTCACAAGTCTTTAATAAATCAAATATTACAAAGCAATCACTGAAATTACTGTTAATCATAAGGCGACAAAAATTAGGCAACTTTTCCAAACTGATTAATAAATAAGATGCTGTACAAAAACATAAACTCAATTTTAGTATTTTGTTGTCATGCGGTGACAAGAGCTGCAAACAGCTCCTGCACTTTTGTGTATGCCCTTCTTTGAAGGATGTTCCTATTCACAATCTCCCACAAGTTCTCTATCGGATTTAAATCCGGGGACTGCGCTGGCCATTGAAGAACGCTTATGTTGTTCTCAGCAAGCCACTCTTTCACATTCTTGGCCGTATGCTTTGGATCATTATCATGTTGAAATGTCCATCGTAATGGCACTTCGTCATCAGCATATTTACAAAGGAGGGAAGTTGTTTACTCTGTAAGGGTCCCCAATCAGCTCCCTCAACATTTTGTTAGAGAATCGACGCAAAACATCAAATGTTTTAGACATTTGTTTAAGCGTAGAATACGATACTTTACAATTCACGGTGGTTTTCTCCTGAATAGGGAGGTGATTGAGGTCCCTTACAGATTAAACAACCTCCCTCCCACCCTCCATTGTAAACATTACATTTGTAATATTGTCAAGTACCAAACAAAGTTACGAGTTTTAGTTTTCATTATATTAAAGCTATATTGGTAAATTGAAACTGTTTAAAACTGCTTTTAGTACAAAAGTTGTTTATTTTTAAGCGTAGGATCAGATGCATTCAACACAAATATGTGTTTATATTTAAAAAACCAGAAGTGACGTTCAATTAACCTTGAAAACGTTCACCAAAACAATAACAATAATTGCTACAATATGTCCCCCTTCAAATCTAACAATATTTGTCTTCACGTTTTCTTTCATAATGCTTTGTATTCGCGAAAAAAATTCGTAACGCTTTATGTAGACCACCCTGTATATGTTGTAAGGATGCGTGTGATGGTGTACATTATTCATTGTATGTCATTCTGACACCACCTGTTGGGTCACTTCACAACGATTAACAATTATTATATTTTCGACGATAATAAAAGTATAACCATATACATCTCTATTCTATACGCGGGATTTCAACCCAGCATCTGACGATCAGTATTCCGGCACGCTGATCACAAGACTAGCGAATTTGGCCGCATGTGATGAAGACAACCTCGTAAAAAGTCCATATTTGTTGAATATTCGTTTTAATAGCTATTCTCAATATATTCTGTATACGTATTTAACATTATAAATAAATCAGTTTAATGTGTAGCCTAAAATAATACAATACCTTGAGATTATTGCTGCTTTAGATAGTATGGTGACTTTCGTACTATTTAGGCTAATCAGAGCACGAAATATGGTTGAATTACGCATTGTCGTGAGGCCACTTAGCTGTTGACTCGTCTGACAAAAGCTTTCATCATCCAGATTTAATCCACTTCTTCGCATGCGCACAGCTGTATGCCACTACTGCTCCCAACTGGGAACAATGAATTCGAGCATAAAGATCTAACTTGGGTCTATTATGAGAAGGAACAGCTGAACGTAGACGCCCCAAACGGGTCAGACTGGTTTCGCAGTTTACATATTTTAAGGAGTACAATCTTACAACTACTGCTGATCTTAATAAAAAGAAAATTTTATTTTCACTCTTCTGTCCTATAAAAATACATGATTCAATTTCAATTACAAGAAATCCTATAATCAATATTTATTAAATATAACATTTTCACGATAAACTAAGAAGTGTGTTTCACCAGACCTCGAATGAATAATTCTGTTCTGCAATATCTAGGACACTTTAACCTCTCTTTATTGTCACTAATAAAAACAATACAAGTATTACACCATTGGTAAGTTTACAATTAGATTAATTAGAAGCAAAAATTTAGTGTTCAATTTTATTATTAAGGGAAAGAATTCTTGCGTGAAGACAATTCAAGTCCGTATTTTTGCATTGTAATAGAGCTTTAAATGTTTAACCGATTTAGGTTAAACTTCTTGAGGTTGAACGTTGCTATTAGAAATGTAAACACCATACGTTTTCCACCATGTGGCTCAAATTTTGACCACTTTTTTAAGAAGGCAGGTATTGGTTGAATTCACCACAGACTCTGAACCAATATCCATCAAACATCGACTGAATAACCCTTAGAACAAGACATGGCAGAATTTTTCGACACTTTTTACAGCATACAAAGATCCAGAATCCTTTGAACGATGTACGGCAAACGGCGTTTCATTATCTCTTAGCAAACCAATGTACAAAGTGTATGTTTTGTCCTTAAGTGTGTTCGCTACAGCTAGGGCAAAAATCACACTCCCGGAAAACAAATAGCTTAATATCTGGCTTCTGTTGAACAAATCCGGGAAATTAATAAACGAGAGACATAGAATAATGCCTTGTGTTGATTTTGGTGTATAATTTTCAAAAAGTAATTAAAATCTAATATGTGTAATTTGACGATTTCTCCAATTTTGGTAAAAAAAATCGAATTCACCAAATTACACGTTAGATTTTAATAACTTTTAGAAAATGTTGCACCAAAATTACCACAAGGTGAATTTGTTTAACATAAGCCAGACATTAAGCTATTTGTTTTCCGGGAGGGTGGTTTTTGGCCTGGCTGTAGCGAACACTCTTAAGAGCTATAAAATAGTGCTTGAAACAAAGCGCAAAAAGCCCTTGGAAAATTTGTCTGCGTCACTATGGAGTCCATCAGTATAGGCTGTTTAGGGCTTCATCACCCCTTTTCTTCAAATCTGATTCAAAGTCAATATCTTTCTTTTCTAAATCTCCAACTTATTTTCTTTCGTTCTTATTTTCTTCACCTATTATCCTCTTTTCTTGCTATAATTTGTCGTTGTACCTTACATTCCTAGGCCTTCTTTATCAGATTCATATTTATTCACTATTTTATTAATTTACCCATATTTTGTGTTTTCCATTTTTCTCTATCCCCTTTTCCTTTTAAATCTTATTATATAATTTTTCACTCTGTCGTCTCTTATTTCTCATTTCCTTTTGTGTCCCTTTTGATTCTTACCATCCACTAATTTCTCCCATTCTCATGTTTTATATTTTATTTATTTCATTGTCTTTTGCTTATATTTCTTATCTAATTTTACATTCAGTCTTCTCTCTTTTCACGTTCTTTCTTATCGCAGTGTTAATTACATTCTACTTCACATTTCCATCTCCCTCCACTAAATTCCTTGAAATTCTCATTTCTTCCCAATACCTTCTCCATTTTTTCATTTTTCTATCTTTTTATGTAATTTTCTACTCAATCAGCTTCATTTTCCCATTATTTTATGCCATTTTGTATTTTATAATTGGCTGGTAATCGCATACTATCATAAATTATTAAAAATGATTAAAACAATTTTTATTTAACATAACGTTTCGAGAATTAACATTCTGTTCATCAGATGTTACAGTTTAAAATCACATATATTATAAAATTCGATATTAACTGTTGGTAGTCAAGGACAATTAAAAGTATAAAGGTTGAAAACATTATAATGAAGATGGTTAATGAATATTGAAAGTGAAAAGCTAAACTAAAACACTGTAATAAGTATTCGGTAGGACAGAAGCTTCTTCTTTCTAGTTTAATGATAGCTGAGCTTTAAGAATTGTGAAGGCTTCCTTGAAGAAACGTTTGGAGGTGTTGGGTCTGATGAATGACTTCTGCCTCAGACCAGGCGATGTTGTAGTGGTTTTCTGTGATGGCGTGTTGAACTAGTGAACTTTTTTCGGGTTTATTGTCTTTTATTGCGTATTTATGTTGGTAAATGTGTTTTTTAAAAGCTGGGATGTTTAGCCCACGTAGGATTTTGAACAGTTATTTGAAGTACATTGGATCTTGTAAACCACATTTCTCTGACTTCAAATACGACAATCTGTATTACAACCAAACTTTCGCACAAGATTTACAAATGCTATTAAATGCGTATCATCGACGCCTCCAGTTTACCTATGAAATGGAAAAAAATAAAATCATAAATTTCCTCGACATTCTCATCACTAGTCAACCCAACCTTATCCCCAAACTAAATTTCTATTGAAAACAATCCTGGTCTGGACGTTATTTAGATTTCAAATCCCAGTATCCATTTTCTCAAAACTTAAGTGTTGCTTCTTTTCTATTAGATAGAAATTTAACAGTCCCTTCAACACAACAAAACCAGAAAATACTAACTGATTTGACTATAACTACTCTTAAAGAGACTTCCCTGACCATATCATCCACAATGTTAAAAAGAAAATCACACGCAAATCTATCACACTAAAGGAAAACACTGACAGAAAAACCTCTCCTACAGTAATACTTCCATACATTACCAAACGTCTGAACACCTTCGCTCCATCCGTCTGAACGAATATATCACGTATCATTTCAACCCGCAAATCATATAAAAACTACCTCACCAAGTTAAAAGATATCACCGCTCCCACCAGTCATAGCAATGTGGTTTACAAGATCCAATGCACTTCAAATAACTGTTCAAAATCCTACGTCGGCCAAACATCCCAGCTTTAAAAAAAACGCATTTACCAACATAAATACCCAACAAACGACAATAAACCCGAAAAAATTCACTAGCTGAACACGCCATCAATGAAAACCATTACAACATCGCCTGGTCTGAGGCAGTAATCATTAATCAGGGACCCAAAACCTCCAAACGTCTCTTCAAGGAAGCCTTCACAATTCTTAAAACTCAGCAGTCATTAAACAAAAAAGAAGAAAGCTCCATCATACAGAAGACGTATGACACTGTTTTACTGTATTTTTTTTCACGCTCAATATTCATTAACCATCTTCAGTATCAATGTTTTAAAACTCCAAACCTTTATACTTTTACTATCGGAGATACCCGTTCTTCGCACGGTTAGTTTTTTGTACACTCTCCTAAGAACAGAAACAAATGAACTTACTGTGTAAGCGTTAATCCTATACCTGTACATCAAAGGGTCAAATCGTCACGCTTACTCGTGCATCACTCAGTTATTATTTTGCTGTTTATTTTCGTTTTCAGAAGCTACATACAATCCTACACCTACGTCGTTACACATCATTCGTATGTAAACTATAAAATATCTAAACAAAAATAAAATGATTAAACAAAATGAGAAAACCTAACTGCTTATTTCTTCATCTGAATAGCATCAAGGCTGTCACGGTGACGTCGCTAGAGCAATATATACAGGGTGGAGCATTTAAATTGAGACACACGTATCTACAAAACAAAGCATTTTAGACAAAAATGTTTTATATAAAAGTTGTTTGATGTCGAGCGGGAAATAGGAAGACATCATTTACGTTTTATTTGGTGGACGTTCTCAAGGTCAGATTAAGGTCAACTTTGTTTTTTTAATGGGAACCTGTATTTTTCGTGTCGCTGTCTTATTCTACGATACATAACTGACAACTTTCGTCTAAAACATTTTGTTATTTAACTTCAAATTTCATCCAAATAGAAGGTCACCATTTTGAGCACTTACTACAATAAAGTGAAGAAAAGGGAATTCTTTAATAAATAAAGGTATGTCTCACCACTTTTTTATGTTTTTATTGCAAGCACTTACGTTTTATTAACTAATTACCACTATTGTCTGTAAATTACAACAGCGGCGGTCGCCGCAGATATGTGAAAGTTTTGGAAAATAAATTAATGTGAAGTTAAATAACAAAATGTTTTAGACGAAAGTTGTCAGTTATGTGGCGTAGAATAAGACAGCGACAAGAAAAATACAGGTTCCCATTAAAAAAACAAATTTTACCTTAATCTGACATTGATAACGTCCACCAAATAAAACGTAAATGATGTCTTCCTATTTCTCCCTCGACATCAAACAACGTTTTATAAAACATTTTTTTCTGAAATACTTTGTTTTGTAGATATTCGCGTGTCTCAATTTAAATGCCTCACCCTGAGATGTAAAGCAGGATTATAAAACATATATACAGTATGTAGGTGCTGTCCAGTAGAATAAAACATTTGATTGTGATCACAGTGAGAAGCAACTGGCAGAACTTCATTCACATGGAGATAATTGAAGGTAGATAATTGTCTTACCCACTCGCATGGAGCTCATAGAATAAGCGCACTTGTAGAATGATTCACGGTTATGGAATTCACAGTATTTTAGGATTGATAGAAGGAAATATAATTTTGTAGAACTATTATATTCCTTTTAAATTATGAATTTTCTTGTACTTTTCCATATCCTACAGTGAACCTCTTCAGCTGGAGGGTTTCTTTGTAAACAACTTTTTTTGTTTTGTTTTAGTGCCCCGGGAACCGCCTGTGGGCATTACTTCCGGGGCGTTACCAACTAAAGTTTATGGCCACTTTTTATTCCGACGTTGTGCACACACTTAGGACAACACAAGTGAGTGCTCGGACGTATGCCAACACAAGTGCACACACTTAGGACAGCACAAGCAAGACACCCATGCCCTAACCAGGAATCGAACCTGGGACCTCCGGCGTGCAATGCCACGGGACTAACCACTAGGCTACCGGGGCCGACGGTAAACAACGTTAACCGTTGTTCTTGTTGGTGCTAAAAGCTATAGGCCTTTTGGGCAACCGACTCTGCAGAAAGCAACATAAAGCTGACCATGAGAAAAACATGGTTCCCTTAAATCAATGCCTAGGACCTGTTTATTGTCATCGTGAAATATAATTTTACAGGACATTGCATGCGTCTGAACTCAGAATCATAATTAGTAGGTTTTAATGGTATTCGGGGAATGAAAACTGTCTCGCCTGTTGCACATCCTGTCAAAATGGTAGCTTCACTTACGTGAAGTGATAAACTAACAACTCGAAGCCTTGTTCCATTACATAATTGTGGTGGATCTAAAAATGGCTCCTACTTTTAATGTGACATTATGAGAAGGCATTCCTGGAGACTGTAGTGAGTTGTGAAACTAAACTGGGTAATTAACTGTTTGGTCCACATCTGTTACGTTATCAATGGACTTATAAATCACTTCATCACCGGAGATTTTTTGTAATATCTGAATATTTATTTTCGATACATCTTCGTTCTTCGGTGATAATATTACTCGCTCACACAGACATTTAGAGAGCCTAGAATTTATAATTTTGACATCTGGATAAACTTTCTCTATTAAACATTCAATGTGTTTTTCTAAGTTGATGAAGTCATTCGATACACTTACTTCACCGTAATTTCCCGTTGCCTATCTGCAATAGCAACCGAGCGAATTGGTCAACCTGGCTGTCTCCTCTCACATTTGTTGTTAAAGTTGGCATTTAATTATTTTGCCACAATGATGACGATTTAACGCAAGTATTTATTCCATCTGCTTTTGTAGCAGCACTCCATGATACCTACACACAGTAGCCTACGATTACAACAACTGTTTATAACTGTTACCAGGGACACACTGCGCAGTGTACGCCTTTAGCTTGGAGTACATTCTATCAACTATGGCATTTTAAAACGTTTTTATTAACTCACTTTCTTGTTTGTCTGTCTGT
>KZ874468.1:15244-28461 GCA_003456935.1 Machilis hrabei
GATTTTTTTAAATATTACATATTGTACTCTGTGTGATACAGGTAGGCCTACATTCATGAATTCTTAGTTTATTATCTAGCTTCTCCTTACCACCACATCGAGCGCTACAGTCGACCATACGACTCGACGTTTGAAAAATCAGACCTGTTCAATTACGAATGGAAAAATTGGACGAAACCGAAAAATCCAATGGTTTGTCGTACCGCTCGACTCATACGACGACCTATGCGATGAATCGTATGTCTCGTCGTATCGTGTAAAGCCCGCTTAAGTCTGCTTTTGAAGCAAGCTGCTTTAATGTTTGATTGCAGGCTGCTTTGGGAGGAACGTTACAAACGGAGTCCCATCCATATGTGCTAGAAATTAAAGAAAGCCAGCACCAGCTATGTGTCAAATGGATGACAAAATTCACTCATCCTAAAATACCATTACAATTTTGACGGGGTCCCCTGAGCTGTCGGAATCACGGCCATACGCTCTAGCATCCAGTTGGAAAGTTTATGTGCATCGTTTCAGAAATACCACAGTATTCTAAATTCATCTGTGCAATTAATGGCTTTTTAGTGGTGCCATTTCTTGATAAAAATAACCGTCACACGATAGGCCTATGTAGAACACACTGATGAGCAATTAGCGATACCTGCCTAGTAGCGGGTAGCACACCCTCTGGCTCTGAGGACGGCGGCAATGCGGTGTGGCATGGACTCCACAAGACACCGGAAGCGTTGGGGAGCCATACCGATCCACGACCGCTGCACAGCCTCCCACAATTTACGAAGATCGGTCGGAGCAGGGTCCGTGGCACGCACATCTCTCGNCAACATCCCAGATGTGCGCCGCACTCGTACTCTGCCATCGGCGTGTACCAACTTGTACCTCGACTCATCGGTCCAGGCGACCTTTTTCCAGTCTTTGAGGGTCCGATGGCAGTGTTCCTGTGCCCCGTTGTGTCTTTTAACGTACAGTGAGCAGGGGTACCCTAGTGGGACGGTGGCTTCTGTACCCCCATAGCGAGGAGATGGTTCTGGATGGTATGGCTGCTCACACGCCATTGTTGTCCAGTATTGAATTGGCGAGTGATTGCTGCACTGTGGTCCATCTATCCGAGCTAGCCGACAGTGACCCGTCATCCACACGTTGTACGCCACGGCAGTTGACCCTGGCGGCGGCGGGTTTACCAGAATCCACATCGAGATCCTGTGTCTTATCCATCCTGTGCTCGACTGTTACTCTGACGGTCAGCACAAGGTCTGACGTCGTCTCGGTCACGTGCGACACCGTATTCAAATATCCGGGGCGACCACAGCGCCATTTCGCTAACACTGGAGGTATCTCTAATTCAATTGCTCGTCAGTGTACATATAAAAAACACTTTCAATTTTTGTTTGTTATCAATCTAGCCAACTGTCAAGATAGATGGACCCTTTACTGAAAGGGGTTTAGAAACTATTGTATACTATTTTTATTTTCTAGTTTTAAACTCCTCCTTCCGTGGTCATCCTCTCCAAGGGAAGGCAGTCACTCTACCTAAAAGCTATGTGGGTGTAGCCTTGAAAGGTGGCAAACAGCAACTGTCGGAAGGCGTTGAGCGAACAGGCCACGTCACCCACTTCTTTAAGTCTTTTGTGTATTGGAACTGGGATAAAGTACCTTCAGCTAACGATGCAGTGGTTAAAGCATTGGACTGGATAGATATAGCAGAAGCAGTAAGTATTACTATATTAACAGTAGACACAAACAAATATTTTCCAGTAAGGACCCTCATCTTAATAATAGTAATTTCAGGGATCACAACACTATACAGTTTTAAAAGTAGTTGCAATAGGGACTAGCTCAACAAAAAAAGGGACCAGGAAACACAAAAATATAAAATAAAAAATAATTTAATAAAGTCTCCCCTATCACGTTTGGCCAGATATTATCATAATTGAAATTAATGTTTCTTTGGCAATAATAAAACAAGTTTATTTTAGCAAACTGATTGAATAAACAAACTAGTGAAACAATCACAGTGGAAATCAAGGATGTATCAATAATATATAATGCACACATACTACTTCTCAGGTTCATTGCAGGAATATTAGCTGGTTTGTTTTCTTGAGATGTCAAGTTATGTCTGACATTCAGCATTCTCTCGCTCATACTTGCCATCTCTTCAGTCAAAATTTGTGATGAAAGTGAAAACCCTCTTTCAACATCAGAACTTCCACGAGACACATTTTCCCAAACTGCTGCAACGTTGAATAGGGCGGCTATTCAGTTTGGGGAAGTCAAAAATGGTGACTACAGGAGAGCATTTGGTTTTCAAGGTTTTAAACCTCAGACAAGAATGTTCAGTGACTAACCTCTATTTGTACCACAAGTTCCTTTGCTCCTTTATCATTTCATGTATAATTCAATCACCAATGACTACTATTAAAGATAAAAAAGTAAAATAATTAATTACCTCAGTCACGAATAGTGTGAACTAATAAACAAACTCCTGCTGAGTTCTGCTCATTTTTTTTCCCAGTGGCCTCCTTGAGAAACATACACTTAACTTTGCAATGTTGCCACACAGAACTAGACATGTATAAAGTATCTAAGTTTGGTGGTGTAAGGCCAATAGATGGCAATACTTACACTCTGTATGTAACAAAGAAGATCAGTGCTAACAATGTTACATGTTAATATATTTATTACATCTATTATGTTAATTTATGTAATAATTATATCAAAATGGCTGATCCCGGTAGGTTAGTGGTTAGCAACTAGGCCTTGTATGCCAGAGGTCCCAGGTTCGATTCCTGGCTTGGGCTGGGTGTTATTCTCTCTCTCAATAAAAAGTGTTAATAATCACCTTCATAAAAATAGTGTGTGCTTGATATGTCAGTTCATCCAGGCCATGACACCCACCATCTCAGATTTTCATGAAATTTGGTATACATTATTCTTGCACCATGGTAGGAATGTATGCAAAAGTTTTCCTCCCTATCTGTAACCGTTTTTGAGTTACAGGGTGTCAAAGTTTCTTAGAAATCATCAAAATTTGTTTCCGAGGATCCGCATTTAGATTGCACCATATATTGTAAAAATTTATAACTCAACACCTAGTTGAACTATAGCTTTGAAAATTTACCCACGTGTTCATAAAAGTGTGCAGATTCACCTAAAAAATGTTTCGCTGATCCTGATCTACCCAATGACCCACAAAAAATTGCTTAAGAAGGGCTCTAACAGGCTGTGAAATAAAAAAGATGGTTTTTTGATTGCTTATGTCAATAAACACAACTTTAAGTGAAGCCTTGATATCTCAGTCTATTCCAGCTGTAAGATCTCAGATACCATGATGTGGCCTCTGTGTATGAGGCACAGAAGATGATCACAGTACTTCAGTGATGGCTGTGCAGGCCAATATAAAAATTGTAAATTTTTTTAACTTGTGCTACCACAAATGTGACTTTAATATTCAAGCATCATGGAACTTTTTTGCAACTAGCCATGGGAAATCACCATGTGATGGCATCGGAGGCACTGTCAAACGTCTGGTTTCAAAAGAAAGCCTTCAAATCCATTTAGGTGACCCAATCAACTCAGCAGAAAAGGTTTTCAATTTCTGCACCTCAAAAATTCAAAATATTAGATTTTCTCTCATAAAGAAAGAAGCACTCTCGGAAACTCTGCACATTCTATCGGAAAGATTCACGAAGGCTAAAACAATTCCTGGAACACGGGGGGTTTTCACAGATTCACACCACTTCCAGAGTACTCTAAAGGGACCAAAAGAATAAGTTCGGATCAAGAGTTTATCAGTTAAATAGTTCTTCAAGTGTACAACCTGTCACAAATAACAACAAACACATATGTTGCATGTGTCTACGATGATCACTGGTTTTTTGGACTAGTGCTACAGAAGAATGAAGATGAAGGCGATGTAGACATCAAGTTCTTGCATCCTTATGGTCCAGCACCCTCCTTCTACTGGCCAGTAGGAAAAGAAGACCGGTGCAATATTCCAGTGAACAACATCATAGCATGTGTCAGTGTTCCCAAGACAGTAACTGGAAGGATGTACTACTTCCCACCACAGGAAGCTGAAAACATCCAAAAGCAGTTTGACAACTATAGAAACTAAAAGTTGTGCAGTGCCAGAACCCATTCGGGAAAATGGAACCTACCGTTCGATTGAGCGTAAAACATTCTATAAGGTTGAGTATCTCTGGCACTGATTTGTGCATACCCCCTGAATAGCTTCCATTGTTAGTGGTATTTAAACATTTTTTTACACTTTTATAATATGTTATGTTGAATTTCTCCACCTGATAATCTTGTAAGATGTCTGTCCAACATATGTTTTGTTGTATGCAAACCTTCATTCATTACACAAATTGTGCAGCATAATTTAATTTCATAACATTTATTTTAAATAATGTACTTAGTAGTACTGTCATAAATAATAATTTAGTTTGTAATATACAAACATTTCACATCTTGTTACATTATTGTCATTAAAATTCACATTGTGCCATATTTTCCCCTATAGAATATTTGGTTTAAAATTTAGGGGCAAAAGGGAGGAATATGGTATTCATGCATATTCTTTCCGAGGATTTAAAGTTTGAAACAGCGATGGACAGTTTACACACACCTTCACTTTACGCGACTGACACGTCTGCAGTCTCTCTGTTGTGGATTAATTGCGTGATGCGACACTTACCCCCTACACCGGCATCTTCACAGGACACCATATTTTCCAGAAATTTTTCACATTCCCTCGTATTTCATAAAATAAACATTATCGACACTTGATTTGCAGTTACTATTTATGTTAAAAATAAGATAGTCTAGTAATAATTTTGTGTTCAATACACACTAGACGCACACTGTGACATATTGTTACTCTTGCAGGTTCATTCACCACTCGAAGACGACGAGGACGTGCAATCTTGATGTGGATTAAGGTCATATTTGAGAAAGAAGTGCCTTAAGAACCAGTGTACAAATGATAAGCAGGTTAACCAACGTCTTTATTCACAGTCATTCAACACATACACTGTAGCTATTATATCCATGAACATTTATAGTACAGAGAATTTAGATTTTGTAAGTATTATTTAACGTTAGAAGTATACAGACAAGTTATATGAACCAAATACGATTTTGAATCTACAAAGAGTAAAAGATGGTGCATCTTATGTGAAATGTTTTTGATATTCGTGTTGAGAAATGCCATCAATAAACTTTAAAAGCACAAGGTTTTTGTCAATTAGCCTTCACCACTGTGTAACGGAGTCGTACAATCAGACAGTCGCAAAAACAAAAGAGCACAGAAAAGAACTTTAAAAACTAGAACTTATAACCAGTTATAGCCTCTAAGCTGTAATGGCAGTACATACTTACTACTATATAATGTACATCTTCAGAAATACCACAAAAATAGTATATAGGGTGTTACTTAATTTCTTACCGTACACCACCTATTTTGTCGCATTAATATTTCGCCGAGTTATCCACCTCGAGCTTCATCAAAATGTCAGCCATCTTAGAAGGACCGTCACTGTCATGACAGTTCTTCTAAGATGGCTTCCTTGCTGAAGACGTATACATGACAGTGACATTCTGATGAAGCTCGAGATGGATAACTCGGCGAAATATTAATGCGACAAAATACATGGTGTACAGTAAGAAATTTCTTTTCATTCTTTAAAGTAATCATGTACTAATATGTTTTCTATGGTAAAAATACATCTGACCCATAATTATAGCATACCTGTGTATTTTGAAGATATTAAGTTACTTTAGAGAATATACTGACAGGCTATTGGGTCACGGTGAAAACCTCATTCAATGCTAAAAATAACTTTGTTTCACTCTCTGCCTTGCAAAGGAGGGTTGTGTCATTGTTTTGTTTCTGCTCACAGCTAGGACAGCAATTGTATATGTTCTTTATAAGAGACGGCTGCTCGACATTTTGAAGTTATTGTCGTCGCCATCCATCTATTTTTTGTGAAAAATGGGACTAATCGAAGACATTAATTTATTATAAGCCCGATCGAAGGCTCGTAAACAGTATCGCCTTGAAAATCTATTGCGCTGACACAATTTTGATGTTTATTCCTGCACTATGATTTGATTGTTTGTGCTTGCTCATGAGCTTTATGTTTTGTCTGAATACTTTTACATTTAGTCCTAGCTAGATGATTTGAGTCTAGATTCACAGTAAAGGTGCCAAGAAACAAACAGGCTTGCAGAAGCTTGGAAGGATTGTTCTGTGGATATAAGAGCAAGGAACATCATCTAGTGGTGCATTTTGTTTAAGGTTGAGACAGATCACCTGATCTTCTCTTGAGTTTAGAGTCTGGTGCAGATGGGCACCACAACAAGTGTAGATTTGGAATATTGTTTATCCACTGAACATTTCTGAGCCAAAGAATTCAGTTTTGTTTTTGTAAGACCATTCATTAATGAAGCACTTTATTTACAAAATCCTTAACCATACTTGATGGCCAGGAATTAATTATGAAATCGTATAAGGCAATGGAAGTGTGTGAATGGCAACACTACAGAATTAATCACATAACCAAATGATGATGAACTATCCTATAAGTGTCAGTCCAAGTGCAAAATTAGTATTGCCCTTCAATCTGTAACTAAAATGAGATTCGTTGAAATTGAACTTTGGTAATCTTGAAAATAGCATTCTCATGCCAAAAAATCTTCCGTATCCACACACTTACGCCAACTGATAAGTCGCACTTAAAAACATTTCTTTGCAGTACAGGAAGTGTAGGGCAATGTTTAAAATACATCCCATATTTAAGCAGAAAATGGAAGTTTTATGGGTTTCCAGAGCAACGAAAAATAGTATTTGACATGTTTGACTTGGCAATGCTGTTCTCCATAAGAGATAGTGCAAAGAAATGCTGGAACGGTCTTTAGATAGTAAAATAATAATTTATTGAAAAATTAACAGCAAAAATAATTCATGATGAATCCACTGTTGTACTTCTAATTTTAACCTGATCAAAGTAAGTTATTTCTCAAAACATTACATCTTATAAAGTTGTTTTACCAAACCGTACGTTTTTATTGATAGTACACCATTAATATTTTATTAATACATTCGGTTTTACTTATTTCCATTCAATTGAATCTACCAGCTAGTAGAGAAATGGGCCCATCCAAAATCAGCTAGAATTTTAATATGTTTGGCTTACATCCAACCTTAGCCTGCAGGGATCGTCGCGCTGCCGATCGCATTTTTCGCCAAATGCGATTTTTTTATGTATGTGGCGAATTTTTTATTCATTTGGCGATTCTTGTATTTGCTTGAACACTCCTATAAGTTTCTTAAATTTATTTCTTTTAACACTTTAGTGTAATATATATTTAGCCTGTTTTCTTTCTTCTACAGTACCAGCATCGAGTCTGTCGTATCCAAACGAAGCGTAGCGCGAAATTTCGTTTCGCTTAAAACGCAAAATTTCGTTCACTTACCAAGCTACGAAAAATTAAATTCGCTACGTCTTTACGTCTTTCAGGCGAAGCCTGAAAGACGTAATAGCGAATTTAATTTTTCGTAGCTTGGTAAGTGAACGAAAATTTGCGTTTTAAGCGAAACGAAATTTCGCGCTACGCTTCGTTTGGATACGACAGACTCGATGCTGGTACTGTAACTCTCGCAAACTTAAACTGTCACTTCTATTGCGTCCAATCATCCTTTTCTTTAAGTTTATTAAATATNTACCATGTCTTGTTTAATACCAATAGTGTTATTTTTTATACATGGCGACACTAAACATATTTTGGCGAAACAAATTTGTATTTGGCGAATGGAGTGGCGAAAGAAAAGGAAAAGCCAGAGCAACCACTGAGCCTGGTTAATTTAGTTTTCTGCCAGGCAAAAGTAATATATTAATATGGGTAACAAAGTTTAAGCAGATCACTATTATGTGCTGCAAATTTATTTACAAATGGATCCTTCGACTAACGTAATGATACAAATTAGACAGCAACAGATTTGTGTAATTTTTACTTTCCTATTTAATTCAGTAGTGTGCTAGGAAGAGGGACGTATTAATTTATGCTGTGCAGTCGGAATAAAGGCTGACCCACTTAGAGCACCCAGACCCAAGCAGACAAAGGAATCTTTAAAACATGACGATTGGTACCGAAATAATGGTAAAAGTTTAGATACAATTACAAGATGAAGAATCAATACAAAAACATTTCACAAAATTCATTAATGATCAGATTAAATATTAACTTTGGTTTAGGAGATTCTCTACATTGCTTTCTTTCATTCTTTACATCTCGCATTGATTTCTTTTATGATAATGTGATTCTTGTACAAGAAGCAGGAATTTGAGGAGTACGTTTCAAGTTACCTTCCTTATCCAGGAACCAATGGGTCGCATCTACAAACAAATCGTGTTCAACTCTAGTTTACATTGCAATTCATACAACCGCTACTATGGATGGCATTCGTGTTGTCGAGTGGTGGTCTATGCCCCAGCTATTTTAAAACATTTATTGCTTTTTTATGGAACTAAGACAATTACATCCAATTTTGGAACCGACTCTTCATTAGTAATTAAGCAATACTGTGCTCAGTGGTAGTTATGTAATATTACAGGTGCCACTTTGAGAGCACTTTTAAAATTGCACATTATGTATGATCCAACTGAATTTTTTGTACTTTTTATTGACAATAACACTTTTCATAGTACAATTATTTGGGATGTTTTTTTTTAATGAAGATTGTTGACATTTACACATTTCTTAAAGGGTTAAGATGTAACTTCACCAAAGAACCCTTAATTTTATGCTTTGGGGTTGACAAAGTGAGTTAACTTTTTGAAATAAATACACCTCTAGATTAACCCTCACATATTCTTTAAATATCAAGATTATTTTCTACATATCAGTAATCGACATGTTTGTAAATGATTGAGCAATTTTATAATTCATACTCGAAACATATTCACTACATTGCACTTAAACTGCAAAATAAGTAGCTTCAGAGTCTGAGATGAAAAAACTCGGATATAGACTCAAGTTACACTAACACATACATTAGAACATAGCAGGGAAATGTTAAAAATAAATAAATTAATTCGAGCTCATAATAGTCATTGAGAGCACCATATTGAGACATACTTCGTGGTTTTTAAGAATCTATCGTAAGATAAACAAATCAGCAGACTCGCACTCCCTACGTCCATCAATAACTCTTACAGACTATCATTATACCCTCTATCAGCTACTACTTTCCTACCTGGCACATTCTCTGCATGTCGTAAGACTTAATTTAAGATTGTGGACCTTGTGTTGGCACAAAGGGAAATGTAATACAACCACGGCCTTATTGAGCAGAGTGTATTATCGAGCACACGTCAGTCTCAAATTGAAAATAACGTGTTCAAAGTAGTTTGGGTGATTTTGAAATGAGTGAAGTGTGATACTTTTTCTTTTGATTGTTTTATTTATACTTTATAATGGTAAGAAAATTTAAAGAGGGTTTGCAAATGATTTCCTTTAGTTCATTATATTTAAAATTAAAAAACTTGTCTGCAATAAAATAAATAACGTGAAATAACAGACTATATTTAACAAGTTTTCGAGGCCATGCCAATTGTTGTCGAGAGCCTAAACAGAGGTTTATAGATGTAAAACATGGCAAAAATACTAGTGATATTTTGTCTTATTGGTACAATATAGATCCTTACAATGTAATTTATACTGCAGATATTTACTGTGTACATGCTGAAAGATAATAGATCCTTCGCAGATATGTGGCAACGTTATATTGTTCTTTATGTTGGCACCAGTGAAACCTTATTCATAAACGAACTTCGAAAGCAATGTTTGTTTACAATTATGGCTATGATGCAGCGTTCTCAGGCAAATGTGCTACAATAAACACGGATCGGCACGATATTTTATGAATTTCTCTATTAAATGTTTCCAACTGCCAAAGTGTTCGAAATTAGGGTGGCAAGACTTTTTTATTATGAGACAATAATTACTCGGACAAGGAGGTTGCTCACATCCTCAAAATCACTCAAATTACTTTAAACAGATAATATCTGTATTGGAATAAATATTTAATAACAAAAACAAATAAAACACAAAGAACACTAAATGCATCCTGTTAACATCCGAGTATATTATGTGTATATATAGCTATACATTGGACACTACCTAATAAAATAACTTACAGTATTAAAATAAACTTTACTGACAAAATCACAGAAAATGAAAGACATCCACAAAAGATTCGAGTAAAAAGCTCAGTTTTACTATTCTCTTTCCAAAGAGCCGACACCAGACTCAACTTTCCGTAGTCTTGTAGATTATTAGTGTAAAAATGTGTTTTTAAATCATTAATCTCCATTATATTGACTAACTCAATCTTACTACATAACACAGCATGAATATCTTTGGTTACAGTGAAGAGAGAACATACACATATGTATATATTTACATGCAAATGTTTAAATGGGACGATGACTACAGGTAGCAGAACGAATCATTCCTTAGATTCACATATCGATGCATACAAAAACATTAAAATATAAAATTTGTTAAAAAATTTTGGCATTACCGGACCCGTCGATTAAAAGACCTTTTTCAACTGTCGTTGGAAAGGTCCGTTACGTTTGTCAACTCGCCGTGTTTGTGACGATTAATAAAAGCACTCAAACGGTTGAGGAGAAATTGCTTATCGTGGCCCTCCAACATGAGTTGCCCCTTCAGAACGGTCACCATTTTACGATTGGCGATTGAAACGGCGTAGAAGTAGTACAGCGCAAGAGAGAGACAAACGAAAACGGGAACTGCAAACCCGGCAGTTCCGAAGTAAGCCATTATCGAACGCATCCATTCTGGCCACTGTTCTACCGTGTCCAACAAACAAGACCACGCCGTCTCGTAACTACGAAACGGTCCGCAAGCACGTGACGGGAGAATTTCCGAAATTGAATAACCAATGGGAACGATGGCAACTAAGAACGACATCAGAAGCGCCACCATAAAAAACGAACTGGAGCGAGAAGCACGAAAAACTTCTGACGAAGGCGTGCTGTTAACGAGGCACTGAAACTTTTTGACATAAAACTGAAAGAAGCACACCAAGGCCGTAATTGCCGGCAGTATCGGGACGAAAAAGGCTCCCAGCCAGCAAATTGCCTGAGCGTAAACAATGTCGAGAGCGTGCTTAGGGAGCCAAAACTCTTGGGTGCCAATGAATTTAACTATCCTGTTGTTAACATGCTTCGAAAGTAAATGCAGTGGAAAGTTGACAAAAAAGGTCAAGAGAACGCTGACAACAAAATCAAGCAGCAGTAGTTTGTAAAGTTGCTGACCTATATAAGACTCCCAACACATCGGAGTTTTGCACTCGCTACTCCAACACTCGTCTGGCAATGGAGTGCACGATATTGTTGAGTAGACAGAAGAAACCAAAATAATGAGAGATGCAAGACGGACGAACACCATGCGAACGAGCGTTATCTTGATGGAGAATGCAGGAGTATATCTTTCGAAGCCAACGAGAGCCCACATGAGAATAGGAATGATCAAATTAAGTGATGTCACAGTAAGAGATGGCAGGTACTGTAGAAAAAAGATAGTCAGCTGCCTCGACTCATAGATAAATCCACTACGTATTCCGTCCTCGTAGTCGTCAGAATCCATAGATTTGAGAAGCGTCGCAGTCTGCTGAAACACAAAGAAGATAACGTAACCCGCCACAAGAAGAACTCCCATCACACACATATTGATGAGAGTTCGTACAAAATACAGACGGAGCCTTTCTTCTTTTGACCTATTCAACCTTTCTTCTTCTAACCGCTCCGACTCTAGAAGACCTTTAATTTCTTGATAAAGTGCTTTGTGCTTTGTACTTGCAGCTTTTTCGTTATTGATGCAGAAGTCCCATCCACCAAATATCAAATTGCAGTACTGATAGTACTGACCCTCGCTTTCCAAGAGTTGCTCTTTAAATCCATGTGCTGTCGAACGAATCATTGCGATCAAGCAACAAAGAAAGAAAATCAAGCTAACGACCAGGTAAGCCAGCGGCAAATTGTAGTACAGTTGACCCACTCCCGGAAGCATGAGTCTTTTGTCAGAGTAAAATCCATAAAAGAGAGCCGTTACTTCTAGCCAACCGGTTCCTTGCACCAGATCTTGGACAGAACTAACGACGTTACCCACGTGATCGAAGCTGGCTTCTTTGTGAGACGAGTTAAAGTAACTCTCTGAACAGCGCATGCTGAACGTGGAATTTGCACTGCGCTCTTCTGTGAACTGTGATTCCTCGAGTAAAATGTTAGGGAGTATGACCCAGATCAGGATGAGCAAGAACATGGCTAAATTGAGGAACATGACCCATTTGATAAACATGAAATATGCAACAACGCCTGTTCCAAAATTGCCTTCAATTGTTTTTAAACTATGTTTCCAAAGTTCAAAATTCTTCCAGAATTCCTTCCAACGACCTTTCAGTTGTTGCCATATCTTTCTCCTCTTCCACTTGAACTCATCGTACCCTTGGAGTCTCAATTTTGTGGCACTCTGAAATAAAAGACAAAATGTGTTTTAATTTCTACAGATATTTTAAATTGGCTGCTTGTTTCTACAAGGAGCGAGAGCAAATCTGAGTCAAGCTAATTTTATTGTGTGTTTATACAAAGATAAGTCAGTAAGTAATTTACAAACAAGCAGANAACTAATAGAAGTAGTAACAGATTTCAATATCTATCACTAGGTGGAAGCACAGTCTAGGATGATGACATAGTAAGTAGCGTGTACACATGATTAGTGGCCATTTTCAGTAGTTATGCCCCGATTTACAGCCCTTCAACTAAAGTGGTTCGGACTTACAGACATTTTGAACTGCCACCATTCCCCAAAGTTGGGGTGTTTACATCAGAGTTTACAGCAGTACATGCATTGTTAAGTCAAGAAAAAGCAGTGCTATGTCTTACGGAAATTTTTAGTTACGCAGTCAGTTTGGAACTGAAGGCGACGTAATGCCTGTAGTCTAAAATGGCAACCGTAACCGAGAGATGTGTGAACATAGAGTTACGTACGATGTACGTCTTTAGTGGGGAAAAGGATATTCAGAGAGATACGTTTCTTGTCTACATCTACATCATACCCTGCAATCAACCGGTAAGGTACTTGGCAGGGGGTGCACGAGGCACCACAAGTTATTATTCACGTCCTAAACG
>KZ874469.1:0-12420 GCA_003456935.1 Machilis hrabei
GGCTCTTTCTGAAATTTCGTCCTACACTGTCTTCGTACGGTTATAACATACTTTTTTTCGTGGAATTTCAGGACACAAAATGACTTCTCTCCAGATACCGCCATTTTGCACTAAACTACTCCTAGCGGCGAAAAGTGGAACCAGAGGTAAGTGGGACTATTCGAATAAAAACTTGTGAACATCAGGCTATTATGTACACCCATATAATGTCGATATGTTGCATACGTTTCCCACAGTAGAATTANGAAACCAGGGAGTTCTTTTTGAATAACCCTCTATACAGCCAGATGTACCCAACAATGATGATAACCATTTTTGCTACTTTTTAACACGACACAACATGGAAAAGTGGCCTGGTTTCAAAACATGCCATTAGATTCATTTAACTTTATCTTTTTATTACTATCAATATTGCGAACAACTCTTTCTGTACCCTACCTAAATATTTCTCTAAACAGTTGCCATTTACTGGGCACTGATTATGTCAGGACAAAATTATGAAGAATAAGGGGGGACCCTCGAAATATTACAAGAATAATAAAGTGTAAAACAAATTGTATTGGTTTTCCTATCACTTATTTCATATTACAGTAGTATCCTGATTTACAAAACTTTTCAATCATATTAATTTTTTATTTTGGGCTCTTGCTCTNTTCTTTTTCAGTAGCAGCACTTTTTATCATTCATTTTACTTTTTCAGAATTTTTATATGCNTAGAGCTACTGCACACTTAATAAATGCTAGTGCAAACATGTTTTGGGGATTTTATAAGCAGCAGCAAGTGGCCTTACTTTGCTTTAATGTGGTGGTCTGGTCCCCAACCAGTCACATTTGCAGGGTAGCCTGGTTAGACAAAAGTGAAAACAAAAAATATATACATAAAAAAATTAAAAGTTGGATCTACACACCAAAATTGAAGCAAAGAGCACATTATCACTATGCCATTTAAGAAAATGAATCCATGCTCAAGATACTGGATCTTGAATGCACTGCTTCATTACATTTCCATGCCAAATGATATNAGTGGGAACTGAATGTTAGCCTTCCTTCTGTATGCGATGCCATTAAGTTACCAAGTGCTCCACACTAAAGGTGAGTGAAGTGTGATGACAATGAAGTTACATACAATTCTTGTAAAAGGACATTTGATTTTTGAGCCCATTTAATATAGAAAAATGTGGCATATGTTTGGCAGGAACCCAAATATTGTTAAAGTAGCTTCTCATATATTGCAGGTCTACTTGTCTTTATTAGCATACTGAAAACCTAGTGAAGTGGGTTCAACAATCAACTGAAATTTCGAATTTACACTTCAATAAATGCAATTGTATAATTGCATTCACCGCAGCTCTATATTTAATTTTATTGTACTACATAGTTATTTATACTTACGCTGCACAGGTACTGCAGGGCCAGTTGGCTGTACAAGGGTAGGAGACTTAGCATACTGATTCTGAAATGCCATTACACAGCTGTAAGCACAAAAGTTGCGTATTGAAGCATCCGACATCGTAAGGTGATACTGCGGCTGTTGTGTGAGCCCGCAAAAATCGCATCTCACCCTGCAAGTTGTTATTGTGAATACAGCAACAAAAGAAAATTAATAACTAGATATAAAAAAAAAAGCACAAACATTATGTTTAATTTACACAAACAGCAAGGTTATGTCAGTTTCAAGATTTTACATACGCCACATCCATTAAGCTCAAAACTGTTAGTGTTCTTTAAATTAAAGATTAGAATATCCAACATTACTGAAATCTGTAACTTACTCTGAATTNGAAACACAATTATTTGGTCAAGATACATACACATTTTGCTTAGCAAAACTAAAAACTTGTTATAGCACTTTATTCGAATTCACCTAGTACACTTCTTGTTTCAGTCCATTCTAAAAAGATAATAGAATCTTTTACTAAGTTTCACAGCTGAACCTCCATAAACAATATGAAATGTAGTACTTCTTATACAAAGTTATTTTNAAAAAGGAAATATATATAAAAAGAAAAGTGGTAAAACTTTCCCTCAGTAGGAAATAGCATAGCCAGCATTGGCTAATTACTGGCTTCGGACAATAAGAGGCCAAAGAGGTGTGCTGGTAGATGACACACCTGCAGGTTGTCATTTTTCTCAACCTCCAGGATCCTAGCCTCACCGTCGCTTTTGAATGTCAGGAATTAAATAAAGAAGAAAAGGTATAGTAATGAGGAAATTATGAAAAGGGAANTAAAAAGNCTATAAGGAAGAAATAAAGCAATAGGACAAATCCCTGACATGTTTTCACTACATTAAACACGTTGTTGGAAATTCAGCATGAAAAGTGGGCCGGCTAAGAACAGGAGAGCCCACTTTGCATACCAGGGTCACCGACCAGAAGCCAAACTTGACCACTCTAAAGGTCGTACACTTTTTAACACTAAATGAAATAATACTTCCTAGTACCAGGGACATGCATACCCACAAAATTCATTCTTGACAGTTCTGCAAAATTAAGTAACCCACAAAATTTATTTACCTATACATTACACACTACCTGTGCTGGGGTAAGGACTTTTTATTATTTCTACCAATAAACTGATTCACCAGCCAAAGGGTTGAATTTAATTTCATTAACAGTGAAATGTCCTAACAACAAACTTACTGGGGACATGCATTTTTATTCTTTATAGAGAAAGTTATCATTTCACTGTTACTATGGCTAATTAGCATGCATCTGTTATGGTATGTAAGTCTGTCCACAATCTTGTGCAACCTTACCTATTATCATTGTTTGCAATGTGATGGACAAATGAGATGGTACACATAACAATTTAATCAAATGTTTACATGAACTGTAGATATTGTCTTGTTAACTGTAACCACACTTTTCCTATCTTAAATTGGTGTTGCTTCATGCATTTGTGCAACTCCAATTTTTTCAGCTTCAAATGAAAGATGAAAATTAGTCTAAGCTGTCGGGGTGAAACACAGTGGATTCTGCAAAATTAACGAGATATGTTCGTTAACCCCTTCCCCCNAAAAAAATTAAGGGCTGTTTTTGTTTTAAGACTTTTTATTGGAATCAGTTCACATTAGTTGAGTGAATGGGATACATATTGACTTATAACTTTTAGCTTAAATAAACAAGTATTTTTAACAAGTTTCAGGAGTAACCTTACCTGCGTGAAGAAGAAGCACTTATCGAGACTTGATAGAGAGACAGGCAGTTGAGTGAACACATGAGGAGAACTTGCCCGGAATCAGTTACTCGCTTTATCATATCAAAATTGTACTTTTTCACCTGAGGAAATAAGAATATAAATATATTAAAACATACCCAAAAAACAATTTATTATTNTGCTGAACACCTGAATGTAAAACTCACCTTACACCAGTTGCATGGCACTATTTTCCGATTGGCTAAAATGTATACATTCATACATGTTTTGCAGCAAAAGTTATGCATTACATAGTCATAGTACACTGAATATTTGTCAACAGACCGTTTGTCAAAGTACTTCTTGCACATGTCACACTGGTCTGAAAAAAAATGGAAGCAACAATTATCAGAAATATATAAATATAATTAAGGATGTTCTAGTAATAAAAAAGTGTTAAAAAATTCTACGTTATTTACCTGCTTTAACCTGATTGACAAACTTAAATGCTGAAAAGCAGGGTTCACTACACAGTTTGTTGATTTTTCCATCCAAAATGACTTCAACATTGACAACTTTATTCTCGCTACACACAGCACAGTGTGTCGTGGTGGTTGGGGCTGGTTTGTTATTGCTCATCTGATCATACTTCTCCATACACTCTTGACTACAAAAATCCTGAAAAATATAACATTTGCATACATCATGAGATACAGAACTAGTCTATTTGTTTAGCTATTCATTCAAAGAATTTTAGACTGCACCAACTTTTATGTGAAGAATGAAGTACTAAATTTCCATGCATAGTACACTGGAAATCAGACTATCAATTGGTTCATTAGTTTTGGACAGCACATAAAAGTGTGTATTCAACATAAATATTTTAATAGTCTCCTGCAGAAACTTTTCTGAAATCATGCACAGTTACACAACGTTAGTATTTCTTCAAGCACTGATGATACTTGTTAACAGAAATTATATTTTTGTTACCACAATATGAAATGGTTGTCAACAAAGAGATTTGAACCAGTCAATTAAAATTTAACCCATGTGGTACCCAACTCAATTTACATTTATGATTCAAAATCCTACACTGATGTTGCAATCTCTAAAGATGACTTGTAAAATGTACTTAAATGCTTTGTAGGTCTAAAACTTGCTTTATTTCATGTTTGTATTGTATTAAGTTTTTCAAAACACTGTTAAGCTCAATTCCTTTAATATTTCATGCCAGCCCTTTGTTTGAATTGGTTGATGGTAGTACTGTTTTCCAATGAGAGACGTGTGCATCAATTACCAAATAAATTGTACATAATTACTAGAGAACACTATGTATTTGTATTTATTATTGTATACACATAAATAGTAGGTAAACGGCATTAAAACTACTGGTATAGTCATTAACACATGCAGTACAGCATCAAANTTTATTTTTGAAAATGCTATTGCATTCAGAATTTGACGAGTGAACGCTACAATAAATAAAATAATAAAAAGGGCCTGCATTGTGTTGACTCAGTTTTCAAAAAGTAAAATACAGTACCTATGAGTGGTCCTGTACTTCACCTTCAGTCAACAATATTGGCAGAAGAGGATTTTAAACAGATATTATTGGTATTTGAGACAGGTTTTAACAGGCACTAGCATTCTAAAGTATAGGAGATATGGACATTTATCGACTAAAAGGACTACCATTCTGATTGTTTGCAAGAATACTTATTTTCATGACTGGTATAACCTGGAAAGAAATCCAATGTGCAGCAAAATCATCATTTTTATGTTACTGCCTTACATAAAATACGTTGTAAGATGCTTTATACAGACGTTATGTTTCATGCATGGTTTACAAAATAAGCTCTGATGCACCATTTTTCTGGATGTTGAAAATCACAAATAATATCATACTTAAATTCTAACTTCTTTTGCAGCATATGAATATGTGATGAATTATCAGTTTTTTTTAAGGTATCGGTACTGAAGAGTTCAAATTAATTTCTTTGTTGAAAGGTTAAATTGACTGAACAGAAAAAGGAGATACAACGGCAGTTAGGTTTTAATGGCAGGTTATGTTTCCTGCCAGCACTTTACTTGCATATACAACTGGATGTGTTCAAATTTAAAAACCTGGTCAACTTTACATTTGTTTATAGTTGTGGGTGTGCAAATGTAAAAGTTTCACCGAGATGAAAATTGAGATTATGACCATTATAACCTCTAACTGTGAGCAAATGTAGTGTCTACATGTATTGAGAACTGAGGCTTGAGCACCCCAAAGATTTGCTTGCTATTTCCGAGACATTACTACAAGTTCTACTGAGGCAGGATTTAAACGTTACTGGAGAGATAAGCGAGCATAAGTTGATGGTGTATTATGTTTAACTAAATCTGTTTGTCTCCCTTTTAAATTTCTTAATATTTTGGATGCAGACAGCTCTGATTGAAATATATCCCAACTTTCATATAATTCACTGTTATTTTTCACACCTTCATACTTCTGTAAACAACAGTATCTTTTAGGTTGAGTCGAGACCCTACGCTTTGTACGATATTTATGTTTTCCAAGTTTGTNTGTATTGAGAACTGAGGCTTGAGCACCCCAAAGATTTGCTTGCTATTTCCGAGACATTACTACAAGTTCTACTGAGGCAGGATTTAAACGTTACTGGAGAGATAAGCGAGCATAAGTTGATGGTGTATTATGTTTAACTAAATCTGTTTGTCTCCCTTTTAAATTTCTTAATATTTTGGATGCAGACAGCTCTGATTGAAATATATCCCAACTTTCATATAATTCACTGTTATTTTTCACACCTTCATACTTCTGTAAACAACAGTATCTTTTAGGTTGAGTCGAGACCCTACGCTTTGTACGATATTTATGTTTTCCAAGTTTGTNAATAATTGCCCATCTTTTGCCATTTCCATTTTTTTNAAACAAAGTTAATTACATATTTCCATTATTGTACTTTGCACCCAAATCATAAAAAATCTAATTTTTATTGTGACATTTTAATGTTTACACTACTAGGGTAGATATTCATTTGGGAATGAGTTTAGTGAATGGGCTAGCAGGTTTGAGACAAAATACTTTCCAAAAACTCTTTTTATAGTTTGTAGCTGGTTGAAAGTACTATAGTTTAAGAGACATGAAGTTTCCTACATAAGTAATTTAATAGAGGTTTTTAAAATAATGTCTTTCTTAAGCTGCTTAACCTAAACTTGCAAAACTGTACAAAGTAAATCTGCTCAAATTCAGAACTGCTACCAAGTTTAAATAGAGATGTTTGAAAATTCTTATTTATGCTAAAGATCAACCTGAGCAGGCAAAAATTTGGACCATTGGTCACTTACACATTTTTATTCATTGCCTATATTTAAAAATAATCCAGTACAATTAACTGTTGTTCTGCCTGCCCATTTCTTTTCCTACAGAAAGGATGCTAAAATATCATACTTTACTATATGCAAGATCTACCCAAGTCTGCTTTTAAGGTGAAGGACTATGCAGCCATCTGCTAAAGACTAATCTGCATGCCTAGCTAACCCATTAAATTGTTTAATAAAATATTTGAATGAAATAAAGTATACTGAGGTCTGTTTATTTCTCAGCTTGGACAGTGAAGTCAGGAACTGTTTTCACAACTTTCCCATGCTCCAGATACCAGGTCTGCAAGCAAATATTTCTTTTGTTCTTTTTCTGTTGTTGCCTTGGCTTTCCAATTGTTTTACAAACATTTTTATGTAATTTTTATTTGAAGATCTTAACTGAAATATCACAAATGTTGGATGCGATTAATTATCAGATTTTAATCTCTTTCTCAGCTAATAATGATCTGCAATTTATCTTACACTACCTTATTCAACAATTCTTGACTACCACATTTTTTNACGAACCGTTTCAATCCAAATGAACTAGACAGAATGATTTAAAAGCAAAAACACACCATTACAAATACAACAGTTTTATTGTTTCTTATGTTTTAGTGTACATGTTTAATTTTATTTATATGCATTTTATTTTATTATCTGTTTTCTCATTTACTGAAAACACCAATTTGTTTTATACATCATGCTAAATTTTGCCACGAATCGCATTATATTCTACCTCTAGGGGTTTTTCTTTGCAACAGGGAACACCAACATAACTCTCACATAAACCATCTCCTATTCCTGTATAATGGTAGCCTAAAATGTGGTAAGTACATTTTCATGAACATTCTCTTCTACACACTCGTATACATGGGCGAAAATGGATGTTTACGTAAACTGCCAAATAATAATAAATGCACTTAGTATTCATTCAACTAATTTTAATACAAATTTTGATGGCATCAATTTGTGTACATTCTCATGCTTTGTAACATCTCTGTTCTTGATTACAAAATGTAAGATAACTTTGACTANACAACTANNTACCAATGAATGGAATAGTTCACATACCTTGAACTGGCCCTTGTCGCCAACAGGAGCCAAGAAACCTTCAGTGCCACTAGATATATCTTTTTGACAGTAGCTGCACACTTTCAGTCCTTTTTTGAAGTCTTCCAGGCAAGAACTTGAACAGAACTGCTTTATGTCACAACCAAAGCGCACACAATACTTCCCAAGACTAGTTGATTGAACACCTCCATTGCAACTGGCACAGTGAGATCCCAACTTTGTCTGGTATCGACCTAAAAATAGACGTTATTGTAGTGTTTAGAAAAATNAGGAAACGCGTAATAAAACAGTGTCAAGCTCNGACTTCTAGACGTCAAGTTGCACATTTATTNCAATGGTGTAAAACCACGTGACAGTTCAACTTACAGTCTCAAAATTCACACATAACAAATTCTACTTGTAAAAGTTGATTACCAAATTAAAGACATGGTTGAATCTTAAACTACTTACAATTGCCATTAATTCAAAGACTAAAGCAGTCAGACGCATGGATTAGCAAAAGCTTAGTCAGTAAGGTTGACCAAAATTACCAATGTAAATATATTACTAGTACCTAGCATCTTAGCAGCTTCTGCAGAGCAAACAGCCACTGGGAGATGCAAACTTTTTACTAGCTGGAATCTATCCAAGATCTCGTTAAAATTAATTTTCAACATAAATGATCATGCGTCATACCCGATTTTACGATTGCAATTTATTACAAAAACAGAAAATGTTTTAAGTTACAATTTTAAATATGTTTAGAAAAGATGAACGCAATAAAAAGTTCAATAGTCTTCTCTAAAATGTGTGTCAAAGTTGGAGGTACGCACGTAACATTGTTCCCCACATACATTTTTAGACGTTTCAAGGAAGTTAAATCGCTCTGAACTATAGAAGAGAGAGTAAAACCCCCACTAATATTTAATTAAAGCATTAATCACAGTACAAAATGGTGCATTTCTTGTTTAGAAATGTATTTCTGTTACTCATCAGTAATTACAAAAGTAAAAGTACTCGAGTAACTTGCAAGATCAATACGTACATAACCATTGAAGTTGCAGGAAGTTATTATATAAAACAAGACTAAAGAAAACAGTAATATGAAAATCACTTAATTATGGTAGTTGACCCACTAAAAACACAAACTTTCTTAATTTAAATGTGTTGTAAACTGTAACAAGTATGGAGCACTTCAGAACGTACACAAGAAAACACTATGTTCACACACAAACACGTAATGGCACTACTTATGTAAAAAATTTGTTCTCCTTTATAAGTTTATAAAGAGAGTTAATGTCTTCACAACTCTTAATGCGGAATCGACCATTGCCTGTTAGTTTTACTGGTCCACACAAATATAATTCATGTCAACATTTTTTGCTCCAAAGCACAATTTCCATTACCCATATCACAAACATTACACAAAAAGACGCATGCATCATCTTGGAAAACATTTGGAAGGTCATAATGTAATGCATTTAACATTAAATTATGTTTTCATGATATTTACACATGCAAACATTATGATTTCCTAGGCCAGTCAAGTGTAAATTTATCTTCAGAGGATGTGATCAATTAACACACAACTATAGTGGACATCGTGGAACTGTGGGTTGCCTTCGGTACAGGTAAAACCTTTTATCTCCCTGCACACCAAATAGCAAAAGCTAATGGTCCAAGAATGTCTCTTGCCTTACNATTCTTTCATTCCTTTATAGGGTCTGACACGACCTCTGTTTTCCCTTGCAAAGGCAAACATTCAGCTTGAGGTACTTGGGATGATTTTTGATGAACTGGCCAAAGCTTTGCTAATCATGAAATAGTTCTAGGTGTTGTAAATCCCACTGAAGGATATTTGATACTAATGTGTGATACAAATGGTAATCCCCANGACATAGCTGAGGCAAATGCAGCACATCTTTATTGAGAAGTGGAGACCACTGGCATACTTACCTCCTATAAAGAAGNTCTTGTTCAACATCTAAGGTGGGCAGCATTTCAGAGTTTTTATCTGAGCCCAGTGTTAGTTTTTAAACCCAGTTTTTTATGGTAACCCTGTATAGCAACTAGTCATTTTTACTCTTATGATCTATTTTGTCAGACACAAGAATGTCAACAATATAATCAATATGTTAATACTACATCCTTGGAAACTGCTTTTTTCATAAGCCTGAAACAATTTTTTACTTTAACTTTCAAACTGATGANGTGGTAGATAAGTTTCAAATTATGAATAATGCCAATGCATTTACTGAACAAAAGTGGTAGTACCTCTGATGAATCGTTCATTACGCAATTGTAAGAAAATGGTTAAAATTACCAATAAATGGTAGAATGAATAAATGTCGTGAATTTACAATTTAGTTTTCTTTATCATAATACAAACACTTTCATATACTGAACAGTTTACAAGGTAATTGTGAAAAAACTTTTTCAGGTGTCGTTTTTCCAAGATGTTGATTGAAAAATATATAGTGAGTGACATTATATCCTATTTTATTCTTTATAAAAAAAAACTGTACAAGTATAGGGGCCTACCACATTTCAAGTTAGTTTCTCAAAGTAAATGTCTGGTATGCTTAGCAACTCCAATAATACCTGCATCACACAACTGTGTACTATTCAACTGAATTAAAGGCAATTAAATAATAACTAGTTTCAGAATAAAGAGGTTTCACTTTGCACTTGTCAACTGATTTTCTTAATTTCTCATTGCATGTGGTCAGGTAAAAACATACATTCCTCAGGTTATACACCTATAATAGTTATCTACTAGTAAAATCTCGTCAATACGTTTTCCAGGGGCCCAGACAAAAAAATCGTATAAAACGAAAAACGTATGAAACATTATTACCGTATTTCTTCGATCCTAAGCCGGCTGCACTTTTGTTCATGNTAGAATTGCTTGGTAACAGGGATGCCGCTTAGATTCACACGTTTTTGTTACAAGACGTCTACCCGTAATTCTTCTAATATATGTGCCGAAAAAGGGGACTTACAATCGTGTGTGCCTTTCATTGTATGTGTGTATGTTACCAAATCTTTTGTAAGACCATATTTCTGCCAGGAATTAATATATATGTGTAATATGTTAAATTTTATTGACCTCCTTTTAATGGTTTTCACTGTAAAATACGTATATTTATTTGTCGATTCCTTTTTTTCTCTCCACTTTTATTGTCCTCTCTATGTCTCAAACCTCTGTTTACGAGTTTGAGTTTGATGAAGCATCCTCTTTCGCCTTCCCTCTGTGGCTGGGCATATCACCGTGAGAACGCTGCTCAAGGCTACAACGTCATGGGAGTGAAGAGGAGAGAGAAGGGGAGAAATGTCAATCATCAACTCCTTGCTTCCCAAGCAAGCAAGAAAGAAAGAAAGAGATGAAAACAACACAGCACGAGAAATCAACTTTCCAGTAATGCGATTTACGAGGATAGCAAATAAATATTGTTTGGGGTTTGTTCGCATTTACGCTTAATTATCTCGGCAATTCGTGTTTCCGCTCGGTCGGTACTTCTGTACAAACAGTTTTTGGTTTCATTTTTCAGTGTATTGTCGTCAAAATATGATGATTCGAAGTCTACAATATTGCTTTATATTTCTTTATATCGACGTAATTTAATATCCATAAGTTGTAATTGTACATGAATTTACGCCACACACAAAGCAGAAGAAAGATGAAAGAGGAAACAAGAAGGGTAAAGATGAACGAACATCACGGAGTTCAACTTTAGTGTTCCTTCCTGCAGACCATGAGAACAGTCAGGCTGTTGTCTCNTTCCACCAGCGCGCGTCAGGATGCCAGCTAATTACCAAAATACGGGCATTGCAAGCACGCAACCTCGGAAAGTAGCTCAACCCCCAGTTGGCCCANCACTTCCTGGTAAAAGAAACCTGACTCTCGTCTCTCGATCAATTTCAATTTCTCGTGTCTCACTCAATTACACNCAGTTCGCTGTCCTTTTCTCTTTCAAGCCCACCAGTAATGTGGGAGAGAGGGAGGATGGGTGGGTCCGTAGGAATCTTTAGCAGTCACTGAATGTGGAGAGGGAAAAGAGGAGGTAGAGTCAGACAGACAGCTTTATTAATGGATCCATGAGAGCAGGCAGCAACTGACACTAAAAACCAATACGTCTCTTCACTTTCACTTTCTTCACCTGAAGCAGTAACATGAGTCACAAAATTCTTGACAAATGATACAAGAAAAAAAAAGCGTATGAAATGGAAACCGTTATGAAAGCACAACGTATGATTGAGAAACGGATAACATTGTTCTTATGAGGTTACTGTCAGGAACTAAATTAAAAACGTATTTACCGGGAAAACGTATTAAACGAGATTTTACTGTAGTGATTACTTCCAGGAGTACTTCTTGCAGTGATGTTTTGTGAAGTATAATCTTTTTACTGTCTTGTTTAACCACCATTCTTACACAATTAACATATAACTACTACTTCACTTTGTACAAGCATCTGAACTGAGAGATGATAAATACAATAATTACATACATACTAATTGGGATTTCTGCTACCAGTATACAAACAAAAAATCAAAGTTGATTAATTATCCATACCAAGACATTCTTCATTGCAAAACTCCATCGTCTCCCAAGACAGACTTCGCGACTGCATGATTATGCTCTTCATGCACTGAGAACACTTTCTTTCAGGAACATCCTGCGTACTCTGAACGTGAAGCATCTGAGTCTCTCCATTTGCATTTCCTCTCACGGTAATACTCTTGATGTTGCTATTTTTACGGAATGTTGAGAAGCAGTGGTCATTGCACAGGTAACGCGTCATGCCGTGCATCAATAACTGATACTTGCACACTCGTATCTAAATGAAACAAGATACATTTT
>KZ874470.1:0-10097 GCA_003456935.1 Machilis hrabei
TTTTCATAATAGCGGCCATATTATCTGCATGACAATATTTGAATCTTTACCAAGTCACTAGACTGTGTAAGCTCTGTTGCCCAGTGTTGGCATGATGCAGTTTCATCATAAAGAAGTCACAGTTTGTATTAAGCATAATTAACTTTAGCATAGTTAAGATCTTTAACTATGTTAAATTTGATTTTATAGGTGTACTAGTAGCTGGCTATAAATTTTGACTTTTGTCGAAAAGGTGTGGTATTTATCGTGGATTTTCGTTTGTTTTGTGAAGGAAAAAAAATTCAAAATTAAATTATTTGGACAGTTTTGGAGGTCGTGTGTCAATGTCAAACGTTAAAAAATGCATCAATATATTGAAAATTTCCAAAAGTGTTCTATTTTTAATTTTATAGATGGAATCTAATTTCCTTTGAAACTTATAAAATACTTTTTTTTGAAAGTTTGACATTAATACGCAACCTCCAAAACTTGTCCGATTAATTGCAAAAAAAAAATAATAATAATAATAATACAGGTAAAAATCTTGTATTTTCAAAAAAGTTTATATTTGAGGCACCCTAGTCCTTCATTCACAAAAATAAAGATCGCAAATTTCTAGAAATCCTCAATAAATTTATGAATTTTTTAAAAATTTGTCAATGGTGTGGGACCTGAATAGGTTTCTGATTATTTTTGTTTCTGTAACTCAAACCAAAATCTGGGTTAACATAAAAAAAGGCAAGGTCTTAAGTGAAAATTTAAAGCACCCTAGTACACTAGTGTTTGGTACATCATCTACGAACTGTCAAGTTAATTTAAAATCTAATGTGGAAACTGAAGTTTATGATGGATTAGTTTTTTAACACGTAACTGCTTATTGCTGCCAACAGTCTTAAGTAATATTACGANGAGTGTTTGACGTTGGAGGCATTGAAACGTTCAGCGTTCTTTTACGCTGATAGCCAGCTGGCATTTGCTTATTATGTATATATATATTATGATTAAGCAAGGAAAACAGTTTGTGGTTGAGAAGATTGGTACATGTATTTTCTTTGTCTGTGCTAATTTATATACAGTAGACTGTGCGTAAAGACTGCAGTCTGTAAATAAAAACTGGTAACGATTCTCTGGATTCCATAATAGACGGATGGAAGCTCAAAATAGTATCAAAGTTCACATTGCAACATGGGATATGTGTTTCCAACACTCATTCACTTATCATGCTGTATACTTCAGAAATTTTAAAACATTTGATTGAAACATTTATGCCCACATACTGTAATTTTCTTTGTTATACACATAGGTGACATTGGTTGTGCATTCTTATATTGTTTCATGGCCATAAGTTTACTAGATTGGCTAGGTCTTCATTCTAATTCGGGTCCTGGACTGGATAACAGTCGGATCATTCAAAGTGCAAACTTAGCTGCGGTGTCCCGATTCCAAAAGTGGGTTCGTGGATTGATTTGAAATTCATTAGTGTAATGACACCCTGGCCAAATCATTGTTAGTGATGCCACAACATTCCTGCATCACTAAAACAGTGGTAAAGGCACCAATGTTTCTGAAAAAAAAAAACATTTACAATCTCTTGTAACTTCCACTGAGATACGGCAGGTATTGCAGGCTGTCACTACAGTACCAGCATCGATTCTGTCACATCCAAACGAAGCGTAGCGCGAAATTTNTACGCTGATAGCCAGCTGGCATTTGCTTATTATGTATATATATTATGGTTAAGAAAGGAAAACAGTTTGTGGTTGGGAAGATTGGTACATGTGCTTTCTTTATTTGTGCTAATTTATATACAGTAGACTGTGCATAAACACTGCAGTCTGGGAATAAATACTGGTAACCATTTGATAATTGTCTCAAACTATAACGCCATAAAACTGATATATGATAGCAAACCTTACTCTTATTGAGCCCATGTATTATTACATTNGTATGTGTATGAATTTGTGNGATAAACATTTTTATTTTACAAACAATACGTATAGTATACACCGTTACATATATGAATGTATGTGTCAAACAGTTTTTATTTTACAAACAACATACACAGTACACTGTTTATTGTGCGAGCTTTTGTGTGAAGCATTTTTAATTTACAAGCAACACATACAGTACATGTTACATATGTGAACTTACATGTATGAAGCATTTTTAATTTAGAAACAACACATACTGTAAATGTTTGTTATATGGACTTACATCCCAAACATATTTATTTTACCAGCAGTGTACATATTGGGTATGTATGTGACTCCAGATTTCAGTGTTAATCTTTTACCGTTATGATATTTTTATGTTGTTGGAATGAACGGAATCGTTTTAGAAAATGTGATGAGCATGAGTGAGTTGTATGTTTTTCTCCTACAGTTAAAAAGAAGAGTACAGAATTGAAGGGTGACCTCAGAGATGAATGTAGTGAATATGCTTCCAAAAAAATACTACCTCTTAAAAGTTTCAGCAAACCGAAGGACTGCGCGGACGAAGAATGGGATCTTCTTTTGAAGCAAACGCATGGCTGTGATGCTTACTTATTAGGTAGAAGTACCTCGCCCGAAATCTAGAGAAACTAGCTTGACAATGTGTTAATAGTACAGGATTTATTCCACGTGCACACAGTTTACGGCAATTNTTTTAGTTTTGTAAGAAAAAATAAGTTGCTCCGTTGAATGTCACGCTTAAGAGAAATGCCGTAAATGATGTGTGCATTGTTGTGTGTTTGATGGTAAGTCATGTTATGTAGAAATATAAGGCAAGCACAGGAACGATGCAGTCAAAAATTGTATTTAATATGAATTTCATTTTTGTAACTGTACTTTTGAAAACTTAATTGTTGTATTAACTTTCATTGCATTATGTTCCTAGCACTTTGGTTATTCTGTGTAACCTGCTAGACATGATAGAGATTCAAATTTGATTTCTTAAGACAGAAAATAAGTGTGTAGAAGTTCTCTTTGGACATCTGTGCCAGTTTTTTATGCCTGTGACACATTTGTTGGGTGTAGTTAGTTTCTTGGTCAGATTCCTTCAGCTGCGTTTCAGAAACATATACTGATAAAGGGGCAGTGTATGGCTGTTCATTTATATAATCCATTCTGCTTGCCACGCTAAACAAAAATCATATGCTATATTCACATGGGAAAATCTGAAAGTTAGTACAAGCATATGTTGGTGCTACGTCACCGTAGGTTCCAGACCGATGCCTTAACTGGAAAATGGCCGCAGGCTGAAGCACTGCAATGCATGTACTGAACTGCAGTCATCACATATCTGCATAACTAACGTAAATAAAGCATTTGTAACCAAACGAAACAATGTAGACCTTATTTTGTGGCAAAATACACCAGTAGTTGGAAGCCAATCAGGTGTCATGCCACCAAATAGCCGTAATTATGCAGCAGGCGCCGCAACTTTGGGAAATGGTGGCAATTCAAAATGTCTGAAATGCTACAAGTCGAAGCACCGTAACTCGGGGTATGACTGACTGGTTCAGAACCAAACTACGTGGATCAGTTGAAAAAACAAATTGGCGTTGTAAACTTTGACAGAATAGATGCTGGTACTGTACATCTTTGATTGCACTTACAAAACATATTGCAGACAGTATGAAAATGGGAAAGTATAGTGTAGATGTTAGAATATATTTGTTTTTTAATGTTTGTATTTACGAAGAAAATGCAATACGTGCTGACTGAAATAGCTGACCAACACTCATTCTGTCGTTTTCTGTTCTTGCTTCATGTCTACATAACATATTCGGTTTATAACCAGACCACATCAGGTTTATGGGTCCAAATCAACCAGATTCAACAGTACCTACCATCCTTGAATTTATTCATATAACTTGTATTTGGAGGTTAGAACGGATATAACTGTCTTAGAACGTGCTGTGTGAATGTAGCGGTTAGTTACAATGTTTGGTCAAAATTCTTCACCTGGTGGCAGTCCTACTAACTGCAGGGAAAGAGCAACTGTGAAATGACTTTGTGAATTTATGGTTCGAAAGTAAGAAATTATGTACTGTCTATAAAGGACACACGTAAATGTGAGACCTATGTACTGTAGTAACAATGGGGGATACCAGAATTTCACTAAGTGGATGGATTTTGCACCCATGGCCTATTCTGTGGTAATCTTCGTTTTACCTACATTTTATTTCTTTACCGTTTTCTAAGCGCTGAGGGGCAGTTCAAACCGTGACAATTTTTGTCATCAGTGTGTTTTGGTTTACTGAGTAAACCCTAAAACTGAGTTGCACCAGTTGATGAAGTGTACCCGAGGCATAAAAATCCAACACATTTGCTTGGTTCAGAGATCAAAATAGTGATATAATGAACACAGGGCATTAATTAATCCTTATTGTAATGTTGTATTCAATATTTAATTTTACAAGATAGTGTGGCGGAAATGCAATGGCAGGTGTTTTTTTTTTTTACCATCAGACTGCGACAGTTTTGACCATATGATCAATTTTTGTACAGTGAGGCAAGTTGTACTCATAGAAGTAAACTTCATCAACTATTTTTAGTTGTATGTTTAGTTTAATTGTTAATGCACTGTACATTCTTTTTAGTAAAGTCTGATGCTTGTTAAAGATTAAGCTGTATTGTGTATTTGTATATAAATATTTTTTTACAGCGAGTCATATCATGTGATTTTATGATTACATTGTATTTGTTACCTTTTGTTTTCAGTATTATTTTAAGGTCTGTAAGAAATAATTGTATTGGGGTGGAATCTGACATTGTGAGACTAATGACAAAATAAGGACAAGACTGTTTTGTTATTGTTATTTTTCGACTTAGCTGTATACTAATTTTTGTGACGCGTGCCCCAAATAAAAGTTTGATACTGTACTGTAGTTATATTAGGCATTTTTTTCTTTTTTGCTTCACGAACTATTTTTCCTATTTCACATTTTTAGTTAAAGCAAAAGAAATACAGTAAAACCTTGTTAAGCTGGCTACAGTAGAGAAGTCTGTTAGTCAGTTAGATCTCACACCAGAAGTTGAGGGTTCAATTGCCGTATAAGTGCGAGTGTTGTGATTGTTCCTTCATTTGCATTAATCAATACATTGAACGTCCGCTTCGTTAGAGACACATACATGACACACAATGGTACCAACGGGTGGACTGCTAGTGACCACGGTCATTGCGTTAGTTTTTGATCTGACTGTAACGTGTGTGGTACGAGTGCAATGGGCGAGGGAAGGATATTTCGATTGGGGCATGATTGTTGGGGCCTGAATGGCAGGTGCTAGCATTTCCAGAACTGGGACACTGACGGGATTTTCAAGGCCTAAAGTTTTATGAGTGCACTGTGAATGGGTGAATGACCAAAAACCATCCAGCGACAATCACTCGCCAGTTTGATGTCCAAAGGGGGTGTGTCTAATAAAGTTGGACGTTCAGTGTATTATCCAGTCTGTGTTGGTATCGTGTAAAGCAGGTATCATCATCAGAAAACCTTGTTAAATGTAACATGNAAAGTTTGATACTGTACTGTAGTTATATTAGGCATTTTTTTCTTTTTTGCTTCACAAAATATTTGTCCTATTTCACATTTTTAGTTAAAGCAAAAGAAATACAGTAAAACCTTGTTAAGCTGGCTACAGTAGAGAAGTCTGTTAGTCAGTCAGATCTCACACCAGAAGTCGAGGGTTCGATTGCCACGTAAGTGCGAGTGTTGTGATTGTTCCTTCATTTGCGTTCAACAGTACATTGAACGTCCGCTTCATTAGAGATACATACATGTGACACAATGGCACCAACAGGTGGACAGTGCTAGTGACGACGGTCATTGCATTAGTTTTTGTTCTGACTGTAACGTGAGTGGTACGAGTGCAATGGGTGAGGGAAGGATATTTCGAATGGGGCATGATTGTCGGGGCCTGAATGGCAGGTGCTAATGGTAAAATGAAGGTGGGCGAGAGGAGCCAGAGATGACTCAGGAGGATTGTGCAGGTCACAAGGAGGGCCACAAGTGAACAAATGACAGTTTATTACAATGTCGGCACCTCGAATGTCATGTCGTGACACACCATTCGTTGAACATTAGCAAGAATAGGCTATTCCAGCCGACATCCTACCATGATTCCCATTTTAACAGCCAATAACAAGAAATGTTATCTGTAGTTTGCCTACGACCATCGAAACTGGACTGTTGATAGGTGGAAAAGGGGCATATGGTCCGATGAATCCAAGTTTACCTTGTACCATGCTGATTGGTAGAGACAAGTGTGGCAACTTCATGAGTCCATGGATCCAAGACATCGGGTGTTGGAAGATACAGGGTGATGGCAGAAGTGAGAACTGTGTGGCGGGATGGAATGGGATCCGTGATACATATAGATGGATGTCTGGATGCTAACTAATATTTATACCTCATTGGTGAATACACCTTCATGCAACTGGCATTTCCAGAGGGAGACTGCTATTTCCAACATGATAATGCACCCTGCCATGGAACTCGTGTCATCACAGCGGTACCAGGAGCGTAACAAGGAGTTCACATTTATTCAGTGGCCACCACGGTCATCTGATCTCAGTTCCATTGAGAACCTATGGGATGAGGTGGAACAGACTGTTCGAGCAAAATCTCCTCAACCAGCCAATCTGCGTGCACTGCAAGACGTTATCCTATCTTCGTGGTACCATATTCCTCAGGAACACTTTCAGTGACTTTTTGCATCATTATCACGTTGAATCGAGGCAGTGGTGATGTCCAAAATGGGTGTCTCTAATAAAGTTGGACGTTCAGTGTATTACCCAGGTATCATCATCAGAAAACCTTGTTAAACGTAACATGATTAACACGAGTTCCTCAATAATTAAAAACGTGTTCAGTTCCTCAGACTAAACTTTGGGCTTTCCTTTAAAATATAGTGTCCAAATCTAAACATTTTTTAGTCCATACTTCAAGCTGTTTTTAAATCTTGGTAAACTGGTGTTTACTGACCCAGAGTTTTTGTTTCACTCTGGAAGAGAGTCTACATTTGTCGCGTAGCATGCTTAACGAGGTTTTATTGAACAGCGCAAGATTCATGTATATATGAGGGACTGGTTATATTTAACAATAAAAGGTAATTTAAGAATCTGCTGTAGCTAATGCTGGAAAACCCATTTGTTTTTCTTTAGTTTTTTTCTCGGGCAAGTGCTGGTGTATTTTTCAGTCCCTGAGAAAAGGCGCTGGTGTTTTTAGTATATTTTTTTTCCACCACAGTTTCCTGACTGCGATGTGATTTCGTGGGTGATCAAAGTATTTCCTATCTGACCTCTGATATATGATGTCTGACAATTTAAAAAAATATTTTTAACACTTCAGAACACATCTAGAGCCGACCGACAGGTTGGCCTAGTGGTTAGAGTGCTCGCCTCCTGATCGGGAGGTACTGGGCTCAAATCCCGGCGCCGGCTTTTAGCCCTGGGTATAAAAGGGTTATTCTACGAGTCTGCCTGTGAAGCACTCCACACTAAGGTATGATCATCGGCGTGTTCCGGGAGGCACGTTAAAGGCGGGTCCCATCGATAAGTGTTCGATGTTAAAGATCCCACCTCCTGCTATGTGTCGGTTGAGTGGCAAAATTCAAAATTCAGTTATCCTGAAGCGTCATTACGACGTGAATGGGGTCACCATTAGACCTGAGATGTCATAACAGTGGGACTGTAATCCAATAGCAAGCAAGCTTCTTGTAATGTATGTAAAACGGGGTCCCCAGACAATTTTAGTAAAACCTACTACTGTTGGTGTTTATTAATTATTATTAGTGGTCTTAGAAATACGAGGCCTGTTGAAAAATTATCCGACCTTTGGCCGGGAATAATACAATTACTCGCCTGGAGATGTGAAACCCTAATCCCCTTCAAAGTAGTTTCCTTGGGATTGCACACATTTCTTCCAGCGGTTCCAGCATTGTTGGAAGCATTTCTGGAACGCCTCTTTGGGAATGGAGTTGAGCTGGACCGTCACATTCCGCATAATGTCTTCTCGTGACTCAAATCGGGTCCCTTTCAGCAGCATTTTCAGCTTGGAAAACAGCCAAAAATCACAAGGAGCCTGACGAACCACAGCAGTGCTGTGTTTGACCGACAAAGTCTGAATCAGATGCAAGGAATGAGCTGGTGCATTGTCATGATGCAGCTGCCAAGTTCCCGCTTCCCACAGATCCAGTCTCCTATGCCGCACGGCATCACGATAGCGATGAAGGACCTCCAGGTAGTACTCTTTGGTAATGTTTTGGCTTTGTGGTGCGTATTCACGATGCACCACCCCATGGGAGTCAAAGAGAACGGTCAACATCACTTTGACGTTGCTGCGCACCTGCCATGGTTTTTTTGGCCTCTGGGATGCAGATGTCTCCACTGTGACGACTGCACCTTGGTTTCCGGTCTTACCAATAAACCCATGACTCATCACCAGTGATCACAGTGTTCAGGAAGTTGGGGTCACCGTTTGCAGAGTCCAGCATGTCCTGTGAGACTTGCAGACAGAGTTGCTTCTGCTCTGTCATGAGCAGTTTTGGCACGAATTTGTGTGGACACTCTCCGCAACGCCAAATCCTTGCTCAAAATAGAATGTACTGAATCAATACTTAGCAAGTTCTCGGACGTTGATACGATGGTCCTGCATGATCAAATTCCGCACTTGGTCAAGGACTTCGTCATTTAGGCTTGTTGAGGGTCTACCGGAACGTGAGTCGCTCTCCACGGACGTGTAGCAATCTTTGAACCGGTTGTACCACTCCTTAATTTGTGTGATGCCCATGGCATTGTCGCTGAAAGCCTGCTGAATCTTCCGAATTGTTTCCACTCGGGTATCACCAAGCTTGATGCAATACCGCTGTTCAAGACATTGTCATTTAGCAGAAAATTAAAATTTGACTGGTGCTCAGTCACTCACTCACTCACTCATCCACTCATCTACACGCTGACTACCAGCAACTGAAGGCTGATGCTCTCTGCGGGCGGGAAACAATTCACGCATATGCGTGACGGTACGCTCCACCTCACGACCAGAGGACACCTCCTGTGCTTTTGTTTCCAGGGAAAAAATTCAGGATGGATGCATTTTGCCGACCTGCTTAGTCTGGTTGTTAGCACAGCGTGCTCTGGCCCGATAAGTTGTGGGTTCGAATCCCGCATAAGGCGTGGATGTTTGTGATGTAATGTCCATTCACCTTCATTAATCACAATAAACGTTGTTCATCATCCTTACATGACCCATCAGGTGTTGATAGGACATAAAACACTACACATCATCATCACGGATACATTTTGAACATGCTGTTTATGTGTTTCGTTGCTACTACTGCACTTTAGTGTATAATACAGTATATATTTCTGGGTTTTCCAGCAGTGTGTCTTTTTTTGTTAAAAAAATTTGTTTAAACCCAGCGTGTTTATCCTTTTGCTAGTTTCAGTGATTTAAAAATAGTTGTTATGCCCTTCAGAACTTCACAATGTGTAAAATTCATACAGTGCCTCTGTAGAAGATGTTTACTGTAAATTTACATTATAATTTTGAGAAGTTAAATTGTAATTGCTGTCAACAGTGCATTAAATGTATAATACTGTAATGGATGATGGACAGATCTAATAATCAAACAAGAACAAACAGTGCTGCGATACCAGTTTTGAATGTAATACAATAGACAATTTTTGACTAATGAACATATCAGCCAAAACGTTACGAACCGTAGGAATTATCAGCTTCCGTGTGATGTATTGTTAGATAGATTCAGTCATTCCTACTGCAGGACACCTCGCTGTGAATTTCTGCGTAGATAAATGCCTGTTCTTGAGCATTATTTGCCAAATCAACCTCTGCTCTTCAAGTATACGGCTTTCCTGATTCGGAAATGTGTTTGGCCCATATGTTTTCAACTTCAACAAGAAGTCTGTAGTGGAAGTCTTGGTTAATGACAGTGGTCTGAGCAGTTTTGGCTTGGTTAAATGCCCACCAATGATTGTGCCTCTCTGGAGATTGAAGATGTTGTCCTTCCCACGATTTACTCAAATCTACAGTACCAGCATCGATTCTGTCATATCCAAACGAAGCATAGCGCGAAATTTCGTTTCGCTTAAAACGCAAATTTTCGTTCACTTAC
>KZ874471.1:4944-26926 GCA_003456935.1 Machilis hrabei
ATAAACTATAGTTTTTAACAAATCATGCACCAGCGTGTAAAGGGAAGAATTTTGAAGTGAGCTATAGTTCTACTTGTTCCATTTCGGTCTTTGTTTGGTAACAGTGACCCAAAATGTAACTGAATTAGTCGTTTCCCGCGCTCTGACTGAAGCCGACTCTTAAGTCATTTCTAGATCTTATGTTCAAACTAAAAATTTAAAGTATTCTAAATAGCTTGATTTAATTATTTTTGAAAAGGAAGAAAATACAACTACAACAGTGTACTGTGCTTCCTTGATTCACTTTGAAGAAACAGTTGTGGAAAAAAAAATCAAAATTACTAACTTAAATTGAAGACGGATATTTTTTTACAAGGCATTTTCGAAAAATCATACTTGAAGAAAATAGAGCCGTTTCCAAGATTCGATCTTGGTATCAGAACGTAAGTTTTTCTGAGTGCGAGCTTTGAATAAAAAATAATATACTTATTTAAACCATTTTTTTGTGCGTTGCATTTCAAAAGTGCACTGTCAGTCACAGTAGGGGAATAATTAAAGGAAAAGTGCATTGAAATGAAATTGTGACAACATGTCGATCCTCTTGTTACAGGTATTCATTTGAAGACAAAGCTTATGGATTTTAACTTCTACCCTATCATTGACAGGTCAGGTACACATTTGTTAATGTTATTTAACACGGAATTTCCTATCGTACGACTTTTTTCTTACCACATGTATTTTACTTTCGCCTCTTAACCATCGAATTGGTGAGTTGGCGGTTTCGGAAACACAAAAATATTGGGTCTCACAATAGCTGTACAAATCAACGTATCCAATATACGATTTCTGATGGCTGTATTGCATGAGAAATTGTTGTTCTTGTACTTGTCGTTAATATTGCGCTATGTCACTCGGAAGCGTGAGAAATATGACTTTGGCAAACCATAGTAATCAAACATTATTTTAGGCACTAGAATGTAGATTAACTTNAAAAGGAATTCGCCTCCAGGAAAGATAATAGGCCCTATATGTATGCCGTATGTTGTCCACGGTTCAACAGGTGCACTTGCTATTAACCGAATGTGTCTTAACAGGAACATTTCTTTTACTGCGAGGTGCAATGCACAGATGCACTTGCATTCAATGTTTATTTTCACCTTTATTAATTCTTTGGTAGTGTGAAAGCATTGCTCAATAATATTATACGCATGCGTGAAATGAATCAGGTTTGTCAAAGTCCCCGGCCGGGGACCTCGAATACGAGAGGCGACGGAACTGGCCGATCGGTGGCGAAACACAAGCCGATGAAGAGCTGCAACAGGCGGAAGGCGCTTGGCAGCGCGACTCGCTGACGTCCCGGGCAAAAAGAAAATTCTGTGTTCCCGGGCAATTGTTGAAGAAAGAAAAAGAGAGAGAAGAAATACTAACAAGAAGAAGAAGGAAAATCATCTTTTATCACTCCAGGCTACGACACTTTCCTAATATTTCTTCTTTCCTTGATAACTGAAGAAAAAATACGGAACGTTGACTAGTAGTGATCGAACCTTAAATCCACCCCTAGAGAGTGCGAGCTACAGGTGGGGGCGAGTTTTGATTCCATTAAAAGCACAGAAACGGGTGAAAACTTGTTCGCGAAACCAATTATTTATAGTGAGAAACATTATGATCCTGGTTTATGTCTTTGGTGATGACAAGAAAAAGTTTGACCTCCAAAAAGGTAAGATTCGATCTTAAAATCACACTCTCATGAAAGCTAAGTATTCGTTGTTAATAGATTAGACGAAGTACTAGTTACCCAACATAAATATTAATGTACACACAATATACGAAAACTGCGGCGGATTTCATTAGCGTAGCTTTCTAGTATTTCCTTGTTTAATGGGTGTGTTTTATTGAGCAAACAGAAACGAGGATTGCTTTACAAGTTATTTCCTATTTTTATTGCTTCAATAATTTACTAGTGTTTTGCAAAAAGTACAAATTACACGTAAGAGAAACAGTGAACATCTAAAAACAAGAGCTGTGCTCCGTTTTCTGAACTTAGTAAACGAATTATTGCAAAGTCAAATCGTCCTTATTATGATTCACATATAATAAGGTGGCACTGCACAACGTCGTTATTGGTTCATAAATTGTAAAATTAAATGGACCATGATAAGACTCTAATATAATCCACTTTATATCTTGTCAGCATTGCTTGTGACAGTTGTAACAATTTAATTTACTTTGGAAAAATATGTTACAGTGATGACACATGCAAAAGAAAGCATCAGTCAAAAAATAGCAGTGGTAGAGTATTTAAACGATTCATTGAGTTCAAAAGATTTTAAAATCATATGAAAACGTGTCATAAAAATTAAAAGAGAAAAGAAGTGGAGTTTACAAAGGCTGCTACCATGATAAGTGGATGGACAAGAACAATTAAAAAAAATGATAAAGATTCAGAGCAAAGTAAAGAGCAATTAATTAGTTTTAACTAAATATAGATAATAAGAAGAGAACCAATTAAAACGTGGAACATGTAGACGTAAATGATGAAATCCTTTAGTCTGGGAAGTGAATCACTGAATGGCTAACTGACTCAATTTCCACCGTGTTTCCAACTGTGCAGGTGGAGAAGTTGCACTATCGACATTAAAGATCTCATAACCACGTAGAGCTTCAATTAGTCGTTCTTGAAATAACTTTCTTTTGACTTATGTTTACATTTTCTACGGAAATATTTTGAAGCTCTGGGTTCACCGTTACACTTTGCATTTACTTTCACCCAAATATGAGAAAGTGGAAAAAACATGAAACTGTATTTCAAGTTTGATATGGATTTACAAGGTTTCATTCTTCAGGTAAATGTCGGGTTCGTTAAATTTAGCACATGAAAAAATGTTGGATGTAACTGTACAATTTTAGCCAGCACTATAAAACTCGCGTCACATTTTATTTCATTATTGATCTTCTTACGATATACAAGTTTTTGTTTGCACTATTGGAGACGAATTTAAAGTTATTGTGGTAGAGTTTGAACTCAAACTGGAAGATATCACGTCCAAAATGTATTCTTTGGAGGTATTTCATAAGCGTGTATGGACAGTATTCAACATCGAGGTTCTATATTGTAAGGACGAATGTATTTAAGAAATAGACAAGTGGTACAACTCTGTACTCTGTGAATATCGTCAGAGTGTTTGATCAGGATTATAATTATTAATTTTTAGGATCATGGATTCAATGTTTTTGTAATACAATTGCTTTGATTTCGTAAATACTGCATTTCTATCCCCGATATTATTTGTCCCTTAATTCGAGAAACAAATGCACTGCACCAATTGCTGAACCAGGTCATTCCATTATTCGTCTGAAACGAAGAGATGTTCATTGTTGTATTCGTCATTTCAAGTATTATCTGTTCAGTACCATAAATTATTTTAAGTGCAGTCACTTTTAAAGCTTGAAAACTAGTACGAAAAATAGTGATTTACAAAGTGAATGTTAATGCTTTAGTAAAACACGAAGTCATCTGAACAGTCTACTGTATCACTTTCACTCTATAAAAGTTTGATTTTACTTGCATTCTCTTACAAAGCAAAATGTTTAAAAAAATACCGCAGAGCTGCTTTTGTACTTCATCTCAATTACAATTTTTATATTACTCTACTATTTGTAAGTGCAAAAGGACAGATTCAATCCTAGACATTTTTTTTCTGGAAACTCTTGTGTATTGCAAATACATTTAAAGGAGAAAGCTTAATTTTATTTAAAGCATTAATCGACCGAATAAAATAGATACATAACTTCATTTATCACAAAATTAAAGGGTATATTATAGATTATTGTAATATTATATATTTTGAAGTACGTACTTCATTACGTTTTCTCGTCTAGGCATAATTTGTGTTAAGTTTAAGTAGTCTTTAAGTGTTTATGAATTTCACCGAATAGTTCAAAATGGCTCCATCGTCACTTAGTCGACATTTGTACTCGGAATAACAGTCAGATGCCTGAGTGAGAATCATACTGGATCAAATCGTTCTTGTTTCTATTCTGTTTTATTGAAGGAGTTGTTTGTTGATTGAACGTGACCAACTTTCAGTATCATTTGCTGTGCGACGAAAAAGTACAGAGTTTCAGTTTTATTTACGAAACCCCGTTTATGGAGACTCGGCGAGTTCTTCGTCAAATATGTAGAACTAGTCGGGCTATTACTCTCCGTCGTCACTGGAAATCTTCCAACGTTTCGCCTCACGCTTCAGGGACTGGTTAAAAGAAGAGTCTTTACCTATTCGTTCCTGAAGAAGCCACATGAGAATGAGGCGAAACGTTGGAAGATTTCCTGTAACGACGGAGAGCAATAGCCCGACTAGTTCTACATATTAAACCCCCGTTTATGTTTGACCTTGAATGCTATTATTCATCGTTTGGGTTTTGAAAATTAATTTTATCAAATTAATATATGACGTAAAATATAACAATACATTTACAACTTTAGTTTGATGGTTTAGTGAAAAATGAGTGATTAGTGTAAGGTTATTAGGAACTTTATTTGGGTCTACATTGGGAAGAGAACCACCAAAGTTTGCCCTAAAAAAAATCAGCCTCCAAATTTTAGTTTTAACAGACCAGTTTAATAGACAGGATATTCCATTTCGGTAGAAAACCTTGACTAAATGCAATATTAACTGTCAAATAAAAAAATTTCCAAGACAAAAGTTAAAGGTACAAAACACATTTTTTTCTGACATTTTTGTCGGTACCTTAAGATCGCCTTGGATATTTTTTAACGAAAAATCGATTTAATTTGTTTTTTCTAGAATCCTGTCCCTATATGAAGTTCAGATTATAAGAGCCTTTCATAACACATCACAGATCAATACATTTTCAGCATCGTAATAACCAAAAATACCTTTAAAGTGCTGAGAGATATAACCGAACATTACGTGGCTGAACATATTTATGGATTAAATTTCACTGAAACATTTGGTGCTGTATATATTTTAGCAGTGCCTCTGTACTTTTGGTTAAAAACCATTGCCAATTCCAACATTCACAATAGGTTCTGTGTATGAAATGACTTACTCAGGGGTATTACATCAGTACTATTTAATATTATTCTTTGAGACAGACGTCAATTTTGGATTGATTAGGGTGCTCAACACAATTATTATAAATGCAACAGGTGTAAAAAAAATGTTAAAACATTGTATCGTTTTAATTTATTTTCACTTTTCCACAAAACCAAGTCCTTAGCAAGAACGTAAAGAAGAGGCTGATGCAGTAAATAAACTCAAACAATTACAAAAAATATTTTGTCTGATTTTCGTGGAGCAACTCCACATGTATTGTGGGAGCTGTTTTCACTTCTTAAATTGGCCATACATAAAAAGATGATAACTGAATGTATGGTTTTAATGCCTCGAATGCAACTCAAGGTTATAATAAAAAATATTACATTCGTGTTTTGGGATTTTCAAGTAGAACAACTTTTTCACCTCGTAATGCAAAATTAATAGATTTGGAGACAGATATTTTAGTTCTCGACTGTGATTAATAAAGTTAAACAAGTTTTTCGTTCAGATAGTAAAGTTTGGCAGGAAGTTTAACAAGATGTTTTGAAAGCTAATTTCGGCAAAGGTCTGTACTTTTGGTAGCAATAAAGAGGTTGATTTTCTCACAACACTTGAAAATTCAGTCTATTCACCGTTGCTTTCCGTTCTTGTGGAGTCACACGTCACGCACGTGGACTATAATCACTTTTGTTTGTTACATTTCTATAATTTTAAAGCGACATTTCTGACTGTTCTGTAGTGTCGTAAGTTGAGGTTACAGGCTATTTGGAAAATATGGATTATATATTCAACATCATTTGAAATATGTTACCGTTTTATCAACTCCATGCAAAATCATTAAAATGAGAAATACTTTAAATGACAGCATTTTTTTCTTCTAGCAGTCTAATACCGTTAGGTGAACCAAACTGCGATATTAACTTGTTTTGTCATCTTCAAATTAAGTTAATTAAGGAAGTTATATTTTTTGTATTTTCTTTTGTAAATACGAATTAAATTGCAACAGGTTCGTTCGTTTGAAGGTTGCAAAAATATCTCGTAATTCGTTGACCAGATCACAAAGAACCGACGCTTAAAGATCAACAATGTACATAAAAATACTTGCTAGATTGACCTTAAGTGGATTAAATAATGGACATTAAACAGCGAGATAAATAAAACAATGCCTTGTGTTTATTTTGGTACGAACTTTTCTAAAACTAAAAAATATGGAATTTGGTGAATATTAATTTTTTTGCCACATTTGGAGAATTCACCAAATTACACATATTAGACTTTATTTATCTTCGAAAACGTTACACCAAAATAAACACAAGGCATTATTGTACGACTTCCTCTGTTTAATTTCCAGGATTTAATCCACTTAAGGTAGAAATAGATTAATATGTTATCCGGAAGCGATGGCGAACACCCTAAATAAATGGCCTTTTATCACATATATTAAGTAACTAATGTCATCAGATTTCAGAATGAACTAAGATTGATCGTGATTCCACTATTCTGAATACATGGAGAAGCGTTCACCAAGTCATTCTATTGCCAGAGGTAGAAAGAAGGTTCAGCCCGGTTTCATTCAAAGAAGCTACACCTGTTGATTCTGTTTTACAATACATCTCGTTTAAACTCCGACGATTAGCAATGAAACGTCAGTAATAGCATTGTTTGAATATACATGTCATCACAATGTAAATATTCTACTGATGTATAACTTTTTTATAATCTTGAGAGCAAATAATATCTCGAAAAAATTTTAATTTTTGGTGTCAACAATCTATCTGGGCCTAAAAACCTAAAGCGCTGTTGGAGTAAACAGAGGTATTCACAGCTATATATTTTTTAAACTTTGCAAAATATGATTTACGGTTTACGACCTGTAATTTGACTTACTACTATAAAACGTTGTATATTTTTTGTGTCCTTATCATTAGCATATTGTTCAACGATAACGTCAAAAAAAACAAAAAAAAAAAAATCGCGTGTCCATGATACGTGCGCAAAGATAAACCTTTGTAAAAGCAAACGAGAGATTAGTATAGTTGGGAACAAATAATGTCCCAGGTGCTGCTTCAAGGTTATTTATTGGCTTCAGCACAAACTGTTTCATCTTATAAAGTGTGGCGAAAGAAATTCGAAGTAATACATTTCATCAATGAATAGTGTTTTTAGATTTTTGAGGTATAATGTTATCTAAAATATATTTTCTAACTCAACTTTGAAATTCCTCTTTTTTCATCTTAGTCAGGCATGGGTTTGAAAAAATAGAAGAGCGCTCACCTGGACAGGGAGAAATCGAGACATGGTTGAAACATTTGTTCGGGTTACCGTCTTCAACTTTCAAAAAAAGTAGCAGACGGATTTGTCGAACCTTACAAGTCAGTTTCATAGTTCTTAATCACTTGTTAACGAATTAATAAGGAGCTGAAAAAAACGTAATATTGAAACATCTTTATCACCGTCATTACCAAGGAAAAGTAAACGTTCTCGACTCAAACAAGAANACTGTTTGCAATCCTATAGAGATTATGATCCATTACGCTGGACCAATTCGGACAAAATACGTGTATATCATAGATGTGATACTTCATATAATGTTAGTATGCTATCACATTATAATAATAATATTAAAAAATGGTTTCAACGTGACACACATTATTCCCTCACATGGAAGTTAAAACAAAAATAAGTATGTTGAGAGTATTAAAGTAGTTTCAGCGATTTTGAAGATGTGAGCGACCGACTGACCGATCACCTTGTCTAAATATCTATAGTTTCACAAACACTGAATACATAAAAAAATGCAACTCATCGCACTAATAGCGGACAGACACATCGTCGCTTGAATAGAGCCCTGTTGTGCACTAGTCTTATACAACCTTGATGTTAAATGTGTGGGATATCTCTGCGAGCATCTCTTAAATCATATTTTGAGTTGAACTAAATACGCTAGTTCCATTTTCTACCAAGAAAAGTAGAATATAAATTCGTAGATGATCGTGCTGTTGACTGGGTCTCGGGACACTTTCGTTCCCAGTCAACAGATGGCGCCGCTGTGGTAACGCAACATCGTAAACGCTCCACAGGATCTATCAAAAGTTGCGGTTACCCGAGTTGTTAATACTATGGAAGCTGGGCAAGTCGTGACAACCTTAAGGCAATTTGATGTTGCCACGTTTCCGTGCAGGATTTGTGTAATTTCGTCATTTATATACAAGGTTTCCCCAAATGATTCACAACTTTTTAATAAACACAGGCAGATACACTAGATTTTACACAAAATTACATATAACGGTAAGTTTTCAGTCATACACATGCTACTTCACTTTACTTCAGTTCATGCACTCAATATGGGCACCCCTGGTGACACGCAACATGTACAAACGGTTTCCTCGGCAGGCGAGGTCTCACTTCCCGACAAGGAGAAATTTCCGCGACGCGCAGTCACATTGCGGAAGTGAGATATTTGCCACTGGCTTGTCGGCGAGACCTATCTTGCGCCACACATTCTGACACCTTCAGTTTCGCGTGTGATGCGTTCACGTAACGTGTCCATGTCCGGCAAAGGTGTGGCTTATTCCAAGGCCTTGACGTATCCCCAAAGGAAAAATCAGCCTTGTCAGGTGATCGTGGAGGCCATGTTATAGGACCGTCCTTTCTAATCCACCGATCGGGAAATGCTTCGTCTAGACAGTCCCGCATAAACATTGCCCAGTGAGGTGGTGCACCATTATGCTTAACCCTGGACCGGTATACTGGGGTCTCTGATACCCATATAGGTATTAAAAACGCTTACGCATGCGTACTATGCATTATAACGACTCGCCTTTCTATTGTAAATTCAGTCCACAGTGCCTGTATGACATAGGTAAAGTGTGCGTTGTAGGTTGAGTATTTTTTGTGATATTTAGAGGCCTTGGGTTCATCACACCCCAGAATACCGTTTTAAGTTGGATTTAAACAAAGTGAATACAATCTTTTTTTGTGTGTTAGCCTACTGGCATAATATCAAATTGTAATACGTCATAATTGTATGTAATGTACGAGTATCTTAAGTACCTGTCTTCTTGTTTCAGGCAGTGTTTCACCTTAAACCATGTCCTTGGGTGGCTTGACTAAGCGAATAAGACTGAGGGTACTAGTTTTTCGCCTTTGACCAAAGTAAAACCATTGTTTCTTATGCCGCAAAGAAAAACAAAATTGTTATCTTGTTATCTACTATGCATAGTGATGATGCAATCAATAAAATAACTGGTAAGTCAGAAATTATAATGATGTACATCTCAGCAAAGGGAGGTACAGACAGTTTCGATCAGCTTTGCCATTCTTATACCACTGCAAGGAAGACAATCCGTTGGCCACTACGTCTTTTGTTTGGTACGCTTGACCAAGCAGGTGTAAATACCATGGTTCTTTAGCTATTAGCTGTACCAACATGGAAGAATCGGAGACATTTTCTCGAGGAGCTAGGTTTCTTACTTGCTAGACTTCGCATGCAAGCACGTATCGCGGTTCCAACTAGAAAGCGTACTCTGCTGGTAGGAATGTTGAATATTGCAGCAGGAGTTCAAGGTAACCAAACAAACGTGTAAAAAAATGCAGATCCATCTGCCGTCGTCAGAATTACAGAAAAAACTGCATGAATCTTTTAAGAAGTATTTTTGCCAAGAGCATCGCGCCAAATGTTTTTTTAATCATTTAATCAAATGGGGTTTGAGAGACCCCACAATACTGGGTGTGTAACAATAAATATGAATACTGGTCCAGGGTTAAAAATAACATTGGGCTGCATGTCCTGGAATTGGGGTATGGCGTGACTCTCGAGCACATCCACGTACACAGATTTTTTGCCAAAGGTGATAGGTCCGATGAATCTTCTGTGCATCAATGCACACCACATATCTGGACATTTTGCGTGTCACCAGGTGTGCCGATATTGAGTGCACGGAGTGAAGTGAAATGACATGTCCTAAGCATATGAGTGAAAACTTCAGTTGGTACAGCGGCGAACAGTAGTCAAAACAAAATAGTTGTATATCACGTATCTATTGTAAATATGTTTCTCAATTCGAAAAGTAATTACAAACCAAAATGAACCGTCTTTTAAATTTCTTCTTATTACAGAACGAGCAAATTAAAGCCACTCATTCCGAAATAGTTCAAACTACTTTAAGCACTAAATGAACTAAAAATGTAAGGTACATGTTTTTTTAAACATTTGTCTGAAAATTATTGCGAATAGTATTTATTGTGTTTCTTTGAATATGATTGTATACCACGATATTAACTTGTAAATGTCAAGATATCTATCATGAATTTACATCTCACGTAACATTATTCCGTTATTATATCTCGTTAGTGTTAGGGCCGAATATTNATTAATTAATGTAGTCATTTCGTTATTTCACTAATCGTGACCTTCCGAAATATTTTCCGTGTTTTACGATGGATGCAATTCAGAAGTATGTACTGTGTTGTCTTTAAGAATTTGCTGTCTTCGTCAACTAGAACTGAACAAATTATTTATTCGGTGACTGAACTATACCAAAGAATTTGACTACTTCTCTATCATCGGTTTAGTTCAACTCTGCGGTGGAGTGCAACTTGTAATCTTAACGAGACCGAAGCGTGAGGAACCGTCGTATCGGTTTTCACAAACAAGACTTCGCTCCGTTTACTTGTCAAAGTAACACTGAGAACGTTGTGTTGATCTTTAGCTGACCTTGTTAAATATTAAATATTTGTTTCTAGTTCACTATCTCTTTAAGTTTTCAACTGTTTTTGTGTTCTGTAAGTGATTACTGCAAAATTGTTAAAGTTTAAAGAGAACAACCAGTTAAGTTGTTGCCTTTTATATTAATTGTAATATGATTCTCCGGAAAACTATTCTTGGCACTGTAACTAAGACTTATATTTTTAATTAAATATAAACGTAGCGTAAGTGTACAGCCTCCTAGGTGCAGCTAAAAATGTTTCCAAGCTTTATTTTTTTAATAGAATAAACTGTTTTTCAGTGTCAGTAAATGGATATGTGTTGTACAGACCAAGGCTCAGAATATCGATGTACTGAAACATATGTTTTTAAAGGTATTTTCCAACTCGCTCGCTCTCACTCTAAAACAATAAGACTTGTTCACGTGATGCCGAAAGAATTGATTTTCAAATGGCTTACTTGACCTTCTTTTCTCGCCATCATTAATTCACCTATTCCATTCGATTTATCTCTCTTTTCAGACTAATATTAGGTATAAAACTAGTCTATAATGGAAAACAGCTGACCTAACCTTAAAACTCAGGAAATGCACGTAAAAAGATAAACGTGGTATTTTGCCAGCGCAAAATGTTCGACAACTTGAGAGACGAAACGATCAAGAAATCGAGAAGCACTTTTATTAATTCAGTCCAGAAAGGCTAATTGGAGTTGGTAAAGGACAATATGGGAATCAGGTTTCGGAACTGGTTATTGTTAGCAGAGTCTTTGACTTAATTTATGTTAATGTTTGTATCTTCGCTTGTCTGACCAACGTTGGCAAATTGCTCATGAAGGTCATGAGACACCTAAGTTTTGCTCATAATTATTGACTCCAGCTTAAAGCCAAAAGGAGGCATGTGACATTTTGTCCATTGAGACAATATGGTGTGTAATAGCTAATTGGTCGATTTAACTTGAAGTTTTGCAGAAATGTGTTGCACATCTTATCACCGTGTACATTTTGTATTAGTTTTGAGTATTTTTACTTTCAGTATCATTTGTGGAGTTCAGCAGAGATGTTAAAACGTACACGAGTTAAATCTTTTTCAGTCCCTCATTTTGAAACTAAATGAAAGCCGTATCAAATTTTGACTTAACTTTCAATTCATAATATTTAACGAATTTGTACGGATATTGACAAGTGGGCTATAATTTTGAGAACGTCTAGCTTATACACAGTGGGTAGATTTTTTAGATTTACACAAAGTCATAGTAATCAAGTTTAATGATTTTTGGCGAAATTTGAACGTGAATTATGATTGGCAGCCGACTAAACGGTGTACATTTTGTGCCCTCCGAGGTAAATGCGGCTCACGAAACTTAACCCTAAAAGTCGAATGTTCAGACTCTTACGAAGACGTACTCTCGTTTGTACAGAACGTTGCAACAAACAAGAAAGAGAAGCTTAAAGAGTTAAGAGTTCCAACAATCTGAAGAAAGTTTAGCCAAACGTAAAATGTTCTGAGTGTATCCGTTTCAGAGGATGAACGTAAATGGGCTACCAAAACGCGTAGAGAGCTACCTTAGTAGAATAACCCCACGTGTCTTTGCTGCCTGTACAAAAACTACAACAGTGCGTATTTATTTAATATGTGTTATATATTTGCTGTCTGCGTCTGAGAAACGATTACTTTTCAGTACCACTTGAGAATGGTTTGCTATCAATGAAAACACACAGAATTTCAACTATACATCAACTTATACATAATTTTAATTTCTGGTAAGATAATAATTCTTAAAACTTTTTAGCGACTCTTTTGTTGTTAAAGTTAGTTAAACTAAACAAGGGTCTAGGTCCAGACGGTTTTCCTTCGCGATTTTTTTCATTCGTAACAGAGGACACTGGTCCTATTTTAATTATTTTCTACCGGAGGAGTTTAGACCTAACAAACGTGATCCAGCAAATTAACGACCAGTTTAGTCAACCTCTAATTTCTGAAAAATATTGGAACACATTTTACGTAGTGAGATAATGAAATATCTTGACACCAATAATTTACTCACTGAATAACATCATGATTTTCGTACATTTTTAAGACCGTACCATACACATCGTACGCGCTGCACGCACGCCCTGTACGCACCGTAATGGGGAAGTTCAAGTATAGGATCGTCCATGATGGCGTTCACAGAAAACGCACTGCACGCTTCTGGTTTCAGACGCTAGTAAATACGATTTCAACTTTTAACTTTTGTTTCTTTGACGCTAGTCTCCTCTTTGCCTTTCGTGTATGCTTTTACTGAACATACAATTTGATATTTAACCCTACCGAAGTGTTTTACAACAGTGACGCCAAAATCTTGTGATGAGACTAAAATCGCAGTAGAGGAGAATAACAGTTAACATATATGCAACATTTTAATCAAATGCGGCATCAGTATTTTTCTTTTAATATTAAATGTTCCAGTAAGTATTTCGAATGTATTTAGTGTTAGTTAACTCAGTTTACTGTTTTGAGCTGCTTTCTGAAATATTTCAGGTGTCTTTATATTAAATTCTGTTTTATGAAGATAAATAATTTTTAATTAAAAAAAGATGATGTGTTTTGAAATTAATAGTCAGCTCTGCTTTAAAACTTTGAAAGTAATCGGCGTGTTCAATTTTCTCAAAATTTTAAAAGGATTGGGAAATTTTTTAGATGCCTACTAGGCCATTTCAGATAAAATGAAGACCTCAAATAACATCCCGTACCCGCACACACATTCAACTAGATTGAAACAAAGTTTCACTCACCATAAATATGTGTACAAGCATATACAGAGAGATCTGCTTAGTTCCCCTCCTCTTTTGTGTTCTCTCATTAGCCATTCGTTAATTAATGATAAACATCACTTTTCCTGAGTAAACACGCTCTCGTTAAAATACATTAAAAGGACCTGAAAAGAGGCAAGGTGAAATTTCATTGCTACTCGAGAAATATCTCTTTTTAATACCTTTTACCTGTCATTTAATCTACATTTTAGCAGTTTCCTCTTTACCTGAAATTCCATCGAATAACAGCCATTGATTTTCGTGAACGATCGTGTTTCGTTCAATTCTTGTAACTACTTTGTGTAAATGATAAGCATTTGTGCCAAACTCTATGGTATGCATTTGACTATTATAAACATGAAATTCGAGCATATATAATAATTAATTTTGCTAACGTCATAAAATTAGATTTATCACTAACAAGGGAAGGATCAGACATTTGCTAAACCGATTTGAACTAGATAGGGGGATAGTACGGCGAAAACAAACAGAATGGGCTCCCACTCTCGAAATATTGGGGTCCAAAAGGTCACGAGGCCAAGAGAAGTAACTCAATTAGCGGCATTCTCAGAATTATCTATAATCTGACGGCTTACATCGATTGTTAGAATATACTCCTGGTGTATGGGCGACCCGGGTTTGATCCTCGGCCGGATGATTTTTTAACGTTATCATTTATTACCATAAAAGTTGGATTAGCTTTTAAAAAACAAAGTAATAAAGCAATAACAGTAAAGTACTTTGACGTTGGTGTAATCACAGAGTCATACACCTTTTACCTGTAAAATGAAATTGTTATTATTAAATATAACAAAGAGGAAATTATCAGTTGGTGGTAGCGAGGCTTTAGTGTTTACAAAATTGGCTGAATGATACTGCCATAAATGTTGACGATGTAAACAATACTTGTCTTATGTATTGGGGAAAATAATCAAATCTATCGACTCCATGAACACAACAAAAGTTATGAGGTGAATGGAACGGTTAGGGAACAGTTCCTCCTTATCCATGTAGAGTACTGTGACAACAAAACTACCAATTATAAACAAAAAATACAGATAAGAGAAGCTTATTAGTATTCTGTTGAGTGTTTAGTTTTGCCTTCGCTACAAGATAAATCGGAAGCCCAGGTTGTAGAGAGTGCAAAACGTTAAACAAATATTTAGCTAATTCTTATGAATATTACGGGAATAGCATCATATAAGTGGGAAAGGTGTGAAGGCTATGTCAGAACCATCGTCACGTGTAGAGTCATCGATTAAAACCAACGGAGAGCCTGTTTGGAAGTGAAAAGTATAGTAAACAAGACTTGACTGATGCTGTACAATACTTTATTCAGTCCTTAAAAAATAAGAACATAATTGGAGATGTCATCAACGATAATATGTCATTACGAGCAAAGCTGATTGGGCAGAAAGTTGTGGATAGTTTTGTTGAGATGCTAGGAGAATTGAAATTACTGACAACCGACGAACTTCTTGAAAAAAGTGACTTTGATATCGGTGACGAGGCAAGATTTGTTTTAATTGACAAACTGGCTAACAAATGCTCCAGCTCCGACAGTGAATATTCGACGGCAAGTTAGTCTTATCATTTACAAGCTGGTATAGTTTGGATACATGATCGAATGCCTCTTAAAGTTAAAATTAGCCATGAAGCATCGAAACTGGAGTTTAAGAACATTTTAAAAACGGGGATCACATTTATTATGAAAAAAATCCCAACTTGTACAATGTGTGAGGCATATAGAAAGAAGGGGTACTTCGCTTGACAAATAAACGAACGTACGAGCGATTCACTGAGGCCAAGCATAACCTCCTAGAGACACTCTCTGCGACTGTATTTACATTCCGTCCTACTTCTTTCTACCTTAACAGCATTATGAGCACAGAGTGAATCAATAGTTAATAACTGCGCATCTAGATATTTTCAAGACCCATGTCTCGTTCAATGACATATTGGCTGCAAAGCCAGTTACAGTATCAGCATCGATTCTGTCATTCTGTCGTAAGTGAACGAACATTTGCGTTTTAAGCGAAACGAAATTTCGCGCTACGCTTTGTTTGGATATGACAGAATCGATGCTGGTACTGTACCTGCTTGCCTTTATACACGACATTCCGCTGAAGGTGAATTTCGTCTATCAATAAAATTACACATTTTTCGTGTTCCGACAGCTGATCGTACTTTTCCATTATATATGACAACTTACTTGGGTNATTAGGTGAGTGACTTACTTGACATACCGATCAGTATTTTCAGATATTTTCTGTTCTTTGCTGTCCATTTTTTTGCCCTTTTTTTGTCCACCACACATAAGAACATTATATTGACTTATCGTTTTATATCATGTATTATATAGCTTNTAAATTTCCATTTTTTTCAATTTCTTGAATAAAAAGATCAGTACAAAAGAGACTGCAAGTAAGTAATTAACTAAAAAATTATCACTTGATACTACTAGTAGGCCTAATGTAGTTTGTAAACTTGTACAGTTAATTCTCAAATTATCAAAAGAAAAATAGCTCAACTTCTTCCATATGTGTCTTTTGCTTCATCATCAGTGTTTGTATTTACAAATAACATGTCAGTTCATGAATACTGTTGTTCATTTTTCCGCGATTTTTTGTCAGCTTTCTTTTCCATTTAGTTCAACATCCAAATATCGTTGCATGTTCCTGGGTTAACATTTTATTTAGGTTCTTGAATAAATACAGGATTAGTAATGTTCAAAATGAGTCCTAGCTTACAGATTTGGGAACTTTACACCTAAAATTTATTTTTTACACATAGCAACAACGTCACAACTTCTATTTTAAAACTTAATTTCCAATGCAAAACATAGATAAATCCAATTTCTTAAACAATATATACATACTTACATTATACATATAAATATATAGCCCTACTTTTAAATTTACTTTGTGGATCACTTTTAACCTAAAAATGTAAGTAAAAGAAATAAGACTGATAGTATTGTACGTAGTTTGTAAGTTGGCATAAACTTAATTATCAGGCTGTGATCGTGCTTATCCACTGATATCTAAAGAACTATTAAAAAACGTTTTTACAGACTATTATTCACCACTTTTCAGGGGCTCTATTTAATTAGCTGCTGTGCCTCTTTTTTAGTCTCACTCTTTTGGGTTAATTTCATCTGCTCAAAAATTAATTGTTTATCATCCTTATTAGGTTTAATGTCCTCTTCATCTCTAATACTTACATGCAGTTTTCAAGAATCATTCTCAAAATAGGGCAAAGGCGGGTGAATCGGGTCAAAATTGTGAAAAATGATTGTAAAATACAGTACATTACAAAGTTTTACAACCTTAAGTTATTTTTGGAGTGCGTATTGATTAATCTGTCTACCTAAATGCTGTTGAAGTCAGGAAAAAAATATGCAGTGTAGAATTAGGCTTACGTCACTCGATGTAAGTAATTCGATTCACGTCGGGTGAATCGGGCTAGGTGGCGGGTGAATCGGGCTATATTAAAAAAGTTGACTAAAATACAAGTGATCATAGAAATGATTATTTAACAAAGTAATAATGTAGATACGTAATAAGCCAGGGTGTTATATGCTTCCAATTTTCTTAAATGCATTTGCCACAAATAAATGTGTTTTTTTCCCCTGCGCTCAGGTTGCAATGGAGCTCGACGTTGAATAAGGTACGTTAAATATTCTTACAGCTTTTTGCATGCTCATACCACTTCGGACAGCTTCTAAAGCGTGATTCGTATCTTCTTCTGTCCAAGTAGGCTCCTTCTTCTTGTTGTACTTTCCCATCTGCCAGAAAGAAAATTAATACTCTATGATTTACTAAAGGTTTAACTTCCGATCCGATTCATCTGCTTTCGACGTGGAACAACAATTCATAAGTTGGCAGCACTGACGTGACAAACAAAACAAGTGTGACGCTGGTAATGAATTCCTCAGATAACGCTGAATAGCGGCATAGTTAGTATTTGCACTATTTTATTTAATCTTTTAATAAAAATCACTATCAAAACGTTATGAAAAATAAGAAATTAACAAAAAATTAGAATACATATATCTTACTGATCCACAAAAATTGTGACAGCTCAAGAAAATTCAGCACACAATGATTATCTCTCACTCTGATACACTGTTCAAGTTCAACTGGTTGTCACCAGGGTGCAGTCTCGGTCAGACCTCATTCGCTCTCTACACGGGACAGGTTTGAATTAGTTCGACCCGATTCACCCTCCAGCCCGATTCACCCGCCTTTACCTTAACTTTTCTCACATTCCGTTTTTCTGTGTGTGCTTGTTTCAGCAAAAAAAAAAAAAATCTTACAAAATTCACAAGGTTTGCCAACTCGCTACACAAATTAAGCTTTCCAAAATTTATTTAAAATGTGATGTCATGCACTCAATGGCAATGTTAATTCACCAATGTATTAGTTACATCCACTTCTTTGTTAAATTTCAAACTTTTTCCAATTTTTTATGTCAAAACATAGTTTATGAGTAAGATACATGTACATACCAGATACAGTGACTTAAACAATTAATTGTGAGTTGTTATTAAGGCCTAGATTAAATTCATTTAGTTTTCCCAATACTTCAGTTGAAATATTATCGAATAATTTTATTGTATCATNCTAAACAAAAGTCTCGCAAGTTAGAGGACCAATTTTCGTTAGTTTATGATCTCTACTTACCCGTGATGTGAACTATGTCTCACTAAGACACTGAGGTACTGGTTCATCTTGTCTTAAAATTATGTCTTGTTAAAAAAGCTTCTCACAAACTACTGCACCACTAAGTACTATTTGGTTTTCATTCAAATCGGTTTAGCAAATGTCTGATCCTCGCCTTGTAAGTACGCAATACTAAAAATTTATTTTGTATATTGCAAAATGTTTCAATTCTTATACTGTGCAAAAAACCACTCTCATTCACGTTTTTCACGAACTTTCCTTTTCATTTAAATATCAAAACTTTTGAAAGTAGGGTACCATCCCCATCATAATTAATGTTTACCCAACTAGACGTTATGTCGTGTTTAATTCACTACAATAAAAAAAGAATGCATCAACTACAAATTCTTATTATTTATATAATTAACAAATAACAGTACATACCACACGCTATATGTTTTTAGTGAGATTTTACTGACAATACTATTTTGCCGTAAAAACAGACTTCTGCGACACCATTTCAACTTCCAGCTATCCCAAGTACTAGCGTCTTTAAAATACAACCAGCATCACGCGAAGGTGCTGCGAGTTGCTTCGAATGAAGAGGCGAAAAGCTAAGGCGCTAACAAGGGGAGGTCCGTTGACATCATGGGGGATTTGGCTAATTTTTTTAGGGACTCTGTGATGAAAATAAAGACACGTGTTCGAGCGTTATCCCACAATTAATTATTGAAAATTGCGCCCGAATGTCTCCGACGCGCCACTGGGCACCAGATGGCATGTCAACCGTACTTTTAGAATTTAGGAATATGAGAAGTAGAGGCCCATTGGTAAGACGGCTGGTTCCTACGCCGATGACTGGGGTTTAATGCACTTAAGTTTATGTTTTTTTCACTGAAGTAATAAATAATTTATATAATTACTTTCTATACCTCGAGAACATTATTTACACGTTAATTTCTTTTTCTTTCTTTGTACATTTTAAAAACGTGTTATAATATTTTTTTTCAGTTTATTTGTATTTTTTTTAAGTTTTAAAAGATTTTAAAACGAAAACAGTTTGCACATTGTAAAAAAAAAATTATTCATAACGTTACATTAATGCTACTTCCTTCCTTATTACTTATAAGGGTCAATCCATGTCAAATCAACACGAAAAAAAAAAAATTTGAACCTTGATGGCTCAGATTATTATGATTTTTAGTATATTGATTGTACCCATGGAGAATATATCAAAAATACATTTTTTTTATTTTTTATGCAAGTGGATTTTTTAAAATCCAATTTAAAAAATGTCGAAAAACTCCAATTTTCGGTGAACACCACTACATGAAACCTCTCGTACATCAGCAACCCTTTGTCTTAGGGAGCTCAAATAGGGTTCGTTTTAGAGTTCTTGAAATGGGCTTTCATTGAATATACCGCATGACGTACGTAGAAAGAAAATGTTATTTTCACCCGTTTCCAAACTATTAATTTTTGAAAATCTCAAAAAAGCCATTTTTTTTAAATATATGTTACAGGGGCATGCTTCCTAAGCTGTTTCCAAAAGTTTCAAGTTGGGATGGAAATGGGATCACATTTATTTATAATTTTTAAATTAACATTGCAATAGAAATTTGAAGGATTGTGGTACTTTTACAGATTATTATATTTTTGTGTCATAACATATTAAGTAAAAACTTTTGTTCTTGGTTTTAAAAAGTTAAAACTACATATAAATGCAATTTTTGCATGGTAAATACGTTACATAGTCTTATTTTGATGGCAGAACCTGCAGGATTTGTGCCTTTTGTATGTAATTTGTTCATATTAAGTTGTTAAAGTTATGCTCTTTAATATAAATATATTTTGTTAATGCATCATTTTAAAAATGAAACAAAACGTTTGTTTCGTATTGCATTCAAATATTGAATTACTGAGTGAAGCTTCCTGTTAGATTGCTTAGCCTGAATGAACCTGCTAGTTCAGCACAGATGCCTGATATTTTTGTCTCAGTTTACAACAGTCGCCATGATAACATCTGTTCAAGAGTGATATTTGGTATCTTTGTTTATTAGCAGTAGCCTAATTGATTAATTATAGCCTACTGCAATGTTTATTAACTTCAGTAAAAATACTTTTTAAATGTTTAACATAGTAGGCCTAATTTCTTGCTGTTATGTAATACTGTCACTAGTTCCTAAAATGAAATGTCGTAGCCCCTCCTCTTTTACCGACAGATTGGCTTAATGGTAGAATGCGCGCCTCCTTATCGGGAGGTCCCGGGTTCAAATCCCGAGTCTGAGTCATAGCCCTGAGTATAAAGGGTTATCCTACGAGTCTGCCTGTGCATCACTCCACACTAAGGTATGATCGTAGGCGTTCCCTGGGACGGACGTTAAAAGTAGGGTCCCATTGATAAGTGTTCGATGTAAAAGAACCCACCNCCCGCTATTTGTCAAGTGAGTGGCAAAATTCATTTATTCCGAAGCGTCGTTATGACTACAATCCTTCAAATTTCTATTGCAATGTTAATTTAAAAATTATAAATAAATGTGATTCCATTTCCATCCCAACTTGAAACTTTTGGAAACAGCTTAGGAAACANAGTGGCAAAATTCATTTATTCCGAAGCGTCGTTATGACTACAATCCTTCAAATTTCTATTGCAATGTTAATTTAAAAATTATAAATAAATGTGATCCCATTTCCATCCCAACTTGAAACTTTTGTAAACAGCTTAGGAAACATATATTTTTTGGGGAAAAAATAATGGCCTTTTTGAGATTTTCAAAAATTAATAGTTTGGAAACGGGTGAAAATAAAATTTTCTTTCTACGTACGTCATGCGGTATATCCAATGAAAGTCCGTTACAAGAACTCTAAAATAAACCCTATTTGAGCTCTCTAAGATAAAGGGTTGGTGAGGTACGACAGGTTTCATGTAGTGATGTTGCCTAAAAATTGGAGTTTTTCGCCATTTTTGAAATTCGATTAAAAAATTCCACTTGTGTAAAAATGCCAAAATTTGTTATTCTTCATATTCTGCATGGGTACAACCAGAGCCTATGTTGATTTGTACATTATTTATTACTTCGGTAAAAAACATAAATACAAGTGCATTCAACCCCGATCGTCGGCATAAGAATCAGCCACTTTACCAATGAGTCACCACTTCTCATATTCCACTTTTTTAAACGTATGGTTGATATGCCGTCTGGAGCGACGCAGCTATTCGGGCACAATTTTCGATAAATAATTTTGGGGTAACCAAGGCCCATTCAATGTAACGCTCCCTCCCCAAAAAGCCCGATGACGTTACCGTGACCTCCCCTTGTAAGTAACGTAAAGTATAACTAAAATATGTTACAATTTCAGAGCCAGGGCAGGTATATGAGAATGACATCAATGGTACGTGATAGGTGATGGCTATGATTTTTAAATCGGAATATTATTCATTTAGTTTAAGTAGCGCAAGAGACAGATGAAACGTATTGACGAAGGAAGAGCAGATTATTTTTGTTATATCCGTATCACATTACAGAGTAATAATTGAAATGAACTACATCTATTTTTTTTTCATTTTAAATACACAGCATTTACGGATACTTCTTGTTCAAAATGCGTTTAAAGCGTCGCACAACCAGTTAAGATAATTATGTGGAATTAATTGGTTTCCTTGTAATTTCTAGTCTACAGATTAGCGTCGGTCGAACAACATTTTGTCCAGTTTTAATTTCAACTTTGATTTTCAGAATGATCAAAACCATTATGAGTTTTATGAAGACTGGTAAAAATG
>KZ874472.1:26841-38287 GCA_003456935.1 Machilis hrabei
TAGATTTGCTTTTATAATAATGTCACTGCGATTTCTTCTTAACAGTTATCAACAAATATACAACGTTGTATATAGATTTGTCTGAGTATTCTAAGGTTTACAATCTGATGTTGAAACAATTTCAAGTAGCTATTTATTGTTATTAGATTCACTCCAGTGCAGTGTTTTGCTTATTCATATACACTTGCGCAAATCTCTTGGATGCCACAAACTTTGCATTGCAGAGTAGTACTTTGAATGTTAACAAAGTTTTCCACCTTTTTTGTGGGTTACTGAATTACATGACGTGCATTTTGATGTTTGTTATGAACAAAAAAAAATTAAAGCGAAGCATCTCGGTTCGCCATGTTAACAAATCCTTAAGCAAGGAAAAGTGTCTCGAAATTTGGATGGGAGTATTACGATTTAGCTGTTACCGCGACTATTTCAGTTAATTAGCGTTTTAAATAAACTCAGCCACTAGAAACCGCAGAAAACTGCTATTGGTTAAATGATGATGCTGAATGCGATTAAAAAAAACTACTTTGATTACTACGAAATACTAGGAGTGTAATGGAACGTGTTATGTGCGATAGTGCTTTTGAATAGGGTATTAAATTAAGCACTTGTTAAAGAGTAACGCTATTCACCGTGTTTTCCAGGAATTCCTCAGATTGATTTGCCTGAGGTTAGCAAGATCCGTTACCATAGACACAGACGAGTGCTCATTTTCAGCTTTGAAAAGACTTAAAACTTTTCTACGATCTGCCAAAGGGCATGAAAGACTACAACACTACCGTTTTGAATGCGCACAAAGAGGATGACTAAGGGCTGAATTTGGAAAATGCCGTCACGAGATTGTAGGAAAAAGTGCCGTGAGGAGAAATACGTTGTCAGTTAGGATTTAAACTAAGTTATGTTTACTGTTTTATGTGGTTAGATTATATGACAGGAAACAAGTCCAGTTTTCTTTGGTTTTCATTTAGTTATTTTCCTCAATCTCTCAGTCGATGTTATATGTATTGCGGGGTTTTACAGCATTCACTATTAACAAAACAAAGGAAAGTACATCCAGATGTACTTCCGTCAAGAGATAGGCTGTGTTATACCGATTTTGATTTTTTTACATCAATATATAATTTTATAATAATAACTTTTGACATGATTAAATTCTTCTGAACACACAAATATCAACTTACTGCTTTATATTTTATATTTGAAAAATCCACTCTGCGCTTTATTGCACTGTATAATATGTTACCTTTCTTATTACTCTAATAATAGCTTATCTTTGGGCTAAAAGCGTGAAATTGTGTTCCCCCTAAATTCCTAACTTGACGAAAAGCGAAAAACTACACATGCCATGTTCGTATTTTATAGCGTAATCAGTAAACGACAAGAAAACAGGAGCTAAGTGTGTTGCAATTAATTATGATATTTATAACAGATTGGAGAAACGTATATTCAAAAAGGATATACTGGTATATGTATATTATTGATAATTTTATTCTTAAATTAAAAGCATCAATAAATGACTTTTTTTTATTAATTTTGTCAAATATGTATAATTAGTGTAGGTTTGTTTTTCTACTATTCATATAACGATGATTCATTTGATCANGTTACCTTTTCAAATAGTAAACGCACACATAATCTATTTTCAGCCCTTAATATACACTGAACTGATTATTATCATGTCCCCTAAGATATCCTCGTTTAGGGTAATTATTTCAAAACTGCTTCTGGGGTGGATCATCGACTCCCCGGATTATCGCTGCATTTCATATTTGAAGGCTACTATAGTTTTCCATAGTATTTGAATTTGAATAAGTCAGTTGCACGCTAAGCTTTATTACTCTTCCTGAATGTAGATATATAATTATGGTTAGAGAGACTGTATAGCAGTTGAAAGAACAACAACCTAAGGTAGGAAAAGCTGAAATTATGAGTAATTAATTTTGCTAGATGAGAAACATTAAATTACCCAACAGAGTCGATTGGCACAGACTGGTCAACTACCTCCCTTCGAGTATTCGTTGAAGCCAAGGGACCGATACAGATATCAGCCTTTCCACTCCATATTGCTCCAACAACTCCAGTCCATGATCCATTAGGCTGTTTGTTGCCATATCCGGGAGAATCAGGTTTTACGAATGATGTGCTGTGAAAAAGAGAAATAAACATCTTAAAGGAAGAGCGATTTCAATACTAATCTTCTTTAAATTTTTGCGAAACAGGATACATGCTAGAAAAATGTTTTACTGGAATCTCTAAATTTCTTTCTGATACTTAAAAACGCAGTCGCACGCCTATGTGGATACACTGTTCCCAAAAGTCATTAGCTAGAATTTGAAAATATTGTCCGATTACCCTGCAAAAGCTTTTCAATCACCAAATACTTGTCATTTTGTACAAAAACAATAAACACCAAGATAGAATGAAATGTGTGTTTTAAAAAAACGCTAATATGTAGAGCAAGAAATACGTAAGATTACGATACCATTCATTTAGTGACACTTAGGCTAGTATTTCCAGGAACTCCGTAAAATAATCGTGAAACCAGTTAGTATTTATCGCGATCGTTTAGCATTCTCTTTGATTATTTGCTCTTCCTAAGCGTTAGGTGATGTTGCTGTGTATGACGAGCCTGAAAACCACGAGTATAAGACAGCCAAAGAACTACCTCAAGTTAACTACTACGTACCCTAAATACTGCCTTAATCGACGAGTCTTTGCAAGAACATTCGCATGTATTGTTGTTTACGTGTGCTACGTTATTTGGCATTTCTCATTCCACTCGTTTACGCTGTTTCTGAATTAATGATATCCATTAACCCCTTCTGCGTCGACGATTTTTAAGCATTTCTACCTCACCATGTCAAGCAAAAGTGGATTTTGGGTTATATAGGGTGTCTGTCTCCTGTTCTTATATAAACAACCCCAATACCTAACAGAATGTGAAAATGTTGAAATCAAGCTACTTCCTTGTAATTGCACTCATCACCAACAGACGGCATATGCTGCCACTTGCGTTCGCAAAAATAAATATTCTTTTACACAGTGTCAATGCCCGAGTATATACTCGGGCCGACACTGATATCAGTCTGAATAGCCCGAGCATGTATTCGGGTTGACGCCGAAGGGGTTAAGAGTGCAGATTATTAGATGTTTTTTTCACTTCAGAAAATTTATAAATATGTTTTGCAAATTACAAAGTTATCGCTCATTTCTGTTAGGCAGTAATATAAAAGATTTAATAGTATATTCCCCTTAAAACGAAACTGTCAAACCAACATACGGTACTTTGGAGCAAATTCTGTAATTGGGATGTTTTAAACTATAGTATGTACAGTACGTGTGTTAATATTGTTAACAGCTTTTACCACACTGCTTCTGTGTCAATTACGCAAAATCCATTTGATGCAATTTAATAGCCATCTGACTAGTGTAGCAGCCCATTTGGTCCCGAACTTTGGTTTGAAAACTGTTTACAAGAAAACAAATAAGCGACAGTGCAACTGATCTTTGATTTGAGCTTACGACTGAGCCTTGATTTGGAATCTAAGATATTGTTACTTACGTAGCATTAATTGCGCGCTCGATAACATCCCACGTCATTCCAAAAGTTCCTACGTATGTCAGTTTTGTTGCTGATTTGTCAGTGGTTATATTTTCCGTTTTAAAATAACGGAATACCTGGGTAAGAAAAAAAGGAGGCGTTTCAAATCATGATTACACAAACGTATGATTACGGTACCAACTACATTAAGCTTAAAATATCTTGACGCTAGGAAGGTGGACCTAAGATTGACGTAGCTGTCAACAGCAGAGTACACCAATGAGAATTCTGGGCTACCACAATAATTTAGAAAGGACTCTGTTTTAAAAGTCTCAAATTATGTTTCGACGTGTGTACCTTCCAACACTTGAAGCTGACTTATTAGCAAAACTTGACACAGTGAAATATAGCCAATGTTTATTTATAGGATCTTGTAAGATCAACATACTTTGCCTTCTTTGAGATGTTACAACTATCATATTTGTATTATAACAACGCTGCTTATTTTTTAAACTCTTACTTTTCAAAAATTCCACCTCACATTACATATTTTGATAAAGTAGACCCATTATAACCAGATAACTGTTTTGGTTTACCTCGAGTGAATGAATTAGGACTGGATATCATATAAATCAAAATAATGTCTGAAGGTGATGTTGTAACAAAAATCTGCTTGAATAGACTTTTTAGAGGCATTTGCTTGATAAACAATTTTCTTCAGTAGCCGGCTTCTTCTTGAATACGTTATTGTTCTTCTCAACGTAGAAACTTTGGCTGTATAAAGTGGACCCATTAAATTTTAATCTCCGAACATCGATCCACTTTTTCCTCCACTCATAGTTTTTGTTTTTATCTTTGTTGTTGTACAAGAAGGGGAGAATTTAATACTTGCACTAATATACGCCAGAAGAAGGAACTATGTAACAATACATATTTTTTTAAAGAAATACCAGTACTTAATAAGTAAGAGAATACCTCTGATAATTGTGTATGTCGACTGTTCACACAGGATACCACATTAGTTGCACACGTAAAATACAAAACAAGTTGTTGACACATTTCCGTTAGTGTGCACCATATCACGCGTAGTTTTTGAGGTAGGTCTAATTTAATATCAGGATCAAGATTTACCGATCTACCTGTACTCTTATTTGCTTAATTGAAATCTTATAGTTAGCTGAGTGAAATCACTGTGAAATTACTGCTGAAGCGAAATAATTTAGCTAATCAATTATAAAACAATATACTGTACTTCCAATTACTTTATTTATTGGAACGCTCTCAGGGATCAAGCAAAGCAACGTATGGGCGTTGACGTGAACATTGCGCAGGATAAGGGTCCCATTAGTATCATATAATTATTTCGTTTAGTTTCTACGGAAAAGTATAATCGATATTCAGTATCCTTAATAACTGTATACATAAAAAATATACTGTAGAAATATGTACAGTTTATACTCACAGGATGGCCAGTCACGTTGAAATGCTCTGTTTGAAGGTTTCTGCGTCGTCTCCAAATTAACGTGTCTGACAAGTCCCAGTGTGAACCAGAGAAATTGCCGAGTTTCTGCACAATAAGTGGACGTTCTGCAGAAATACGATATACTTCAAATATCTCCGTCTCTTGAACAACCATAACCTCACTATCAAATGGTACATCACCAGTGGCAAATAATTTCAAAATATCTTCATCGGCGTTTATGAAAATGTACCACGTGCCTTGATTTTGGGCTACATTTAAAAGCTGTTGGCGATAGAATAAAATATAAAAAATTTGTGCACAGATAAAATGCAATTTCATAAACAAGAAGCATTTATAATTATTGTACTGAACGTAAATTTTAATTTTCGATATATGTAACTTATATTTTTTTTTTAAGTTTCTCAAAGCACATTAAGTAAGTCTACGCAGTTCTAAAACAGTAACATAATTACATAATTAATTGTTAATTTTCTTTTTTACTGAGAAATATAACCTACAATTAGGACTGAGCTCAGGACCTGTAGAACTTGTTCACCATCTCATGTTGACGTTTTTCATGCCTTAAATCAGTCTCCTGAATTGGCCAGACCAAATTCGGACTTGGGCTACCATTACCTAAGAATCTGTCAATATCGACATGGTTTCTAACACATTGTACTGAGAGTTTGACTAGCCCTTCAAGCACAAAGATTGTAATTCATTTTGATTTTTTATTGCACCAGGAATGTATAAAATATATGAATGTATTGCCTGAATATACAGAGTGAGTGGTGACAGACTGTCATGCCTTTGGGAGTTAATACAAGATATCTGCCTGAGTAAAAAAATTGTCCTTATAAACATGGGTCCGATTCTGAACTGTTACTGAGCTATTAGAACTAACAGTAGTCATGAACCTGCGTGACCTTGAACTTACTTAATAGTTGCTAATCGGTCGTAATCAGCGAAAATATTTTATGGTTGTGTCTCACAACGTGCAGTGCGTGTTTTTTTATACGGTCTCGTATGCACTTCCAACACGACGGAGCTCCTGCACATTTTCCCCGTGCAGTGGGAGCGAATCTCAGTGATGGTTTTCTTGGCCAATGGGTAGGTCGTGGGGGCACAGAAAACCTAAACATTAGTTGGCTAATCAGATATATTTCTTGAACTTTGTGTGCGTGGTGGGGTTGAAAGCGCGGGTCTGCGTGAGGAAGGTGGAAAGACGACATGCATTGCTTGATCGCATTTTGGGTGCTGCAGCACTCATCAAGGACAACCCAAATGACCTAAAGCGAGCTACTCGAGCGTTTCACAGACGAGCCACGTTGTGTATTATGACCGAGTGTGGTGTAATGTTAATTTAAAAATAAATGGGTCTTCTTCTTCTCCCCATCCTTCGTTTACAACTAAACCAGTCGTAGCTCCGTAACTGTTTATATGGTTTCTTTACTCAGACCTTTGCTATAAACTCCTAGAGTTGTGATTTTTGACTCCATTTACCCCGTATATTTATTCAAATCCCCAAAATGTGAAATGTAAAGAATATTTATTTACCTTCTATTCTAAATGTGTGTTTTTTTACCTTATTTAAAGCCTGGCCATCCATAGCTGCTGAAGTTGTCACTACAAATGTCTGCTGCTTGTCTATTTCATCCATATTATTTATTAACTGAATCTCCAAAGAAGAGGTGGTCGTGAACGTTACAAAAGTAGCATTAAACGTCAGTGACCTCAACAGATTGATTTGTTCAGGATAAGATGTCCAAACTATAAAATAGAAAATGGAGCTGAAACAGCACATAACTTATAAACACAATGTGTGTATAGTTAAATTAAAGATATAGGATGTATTCGAATTAAAAATACGTTGATATTTGTGGACAAAACAATTATCTTTTGAAATCTGAGAATATGTAAGGAAATAACTCCAAAATACTTATACTCATTATTGTATTAAAAATGTGATATTGTATACGATCATTTTATACATTCACGTAGTTTTTTCAGACGATTAACTGGAAATGATCGTTAAAGCTACAGTTTAAGAAGTGTTTTACCATTGTGCATACAGTACCAGCATCGATTCTGTCATATCCAAACGAAGCGCAGCGCGAAATTTCGTTTTGCTTAAAACACAAATTTTCGTTCACTTACCAAGCGACGAAAAATTAAATTCGCTACGTCTTTCAGGCGAAGCCTGAAAGACGTAATAGCGAATTTAATTTTTCGTCGCTTGGTAAGTGAACGAAAATTTGCGTTTTAAGCGAAACGAAATTTCGCGCTACGCTTCGTTTGGATATGACAGAATCGATTCTGGTACTGTATTTTATAAAAACGTATATCTATTGCGTCCTAAAGAAGTGTTTTCTTAAATGTCTGACCATATGTTGCGTATTCGAGAGGCAAATCAGCACTGAAGTGAACTCGACACACTGTGACCGTTGTGTGAAATTCCAGTGCAAAAATGATGTGAAAATCAGGTCTTACAAATTTAAAAGCGAAAGACTGGCCGTTGCGTATTCATAAGCATAAGTAAAATGCTCATTACTTTGAAAATTGTATTTAAAACCTATTTTCTGTAATTCATATAAGTGCTGTACTTATAAAAATAGCTTTTTTCTTATATACTAAAATCCTAGTAAGTAAAAATTTTTGCTATAAATGTTCGTCTCTATATGAGAGTACAAGGATGTTTTGGGAAAGCTGCATTTTGCAAGTTACAGTTCTGATTGGTTGTCATGTCAAAGATGACAACCAAACATGAGTAACAAAAAATGTATATGATCTAGTTACAAAGTTCTTATAAGAAAAGTAAATGGCAAAACACAATACTGAAATTCACATAAACAGAATCTTGAACGGGTCACCACTCACACAAATATTAATATGGTAGCGATTCCATGAATATTCTGAAAACAATGAACTCTCTTCAGTGATAAAACACATACACAAAGCTACATAGACTAAACGTCCACGCGTCCTGGCGTTATGACAATGTCATTCTATATCAACCTGGCTATAGAAAATTATGATAAAACATGGTGCCTACGTCCAGTTTTATCATACTATTTAGTCTTAAAATGTATGTCGTAATCTCAGAAAACGTACAAAGTAACATTAGGTATACGAAACACCGGCACTAGTATTTTATGTGTGATACTGTATTTCACATCTCCAGAAAGAAAGGTATGCGTACACGATGCAAGGATACCCGGTAACTACTACGTCGATAATTAAATACAGGTACCGTCTACAGAGGGCACTACTGTGCACCCCGAACACAAACGGAGTGATGGAAATGAATAGCCGTGTTCGTTGTGCATTTGACCTGAGCAACACTTTGTTATTAACCTTAACAGCAGATGATTGTATTGGTTTTAGTGAAGTTAATGCTTCTTAGTTTGGAGGATTTAATAAATAAATTTGTCCTAAATCTAAGTCTAGAAAATCCTACCATATAAGTAAACATATACATTAAATATTTCTACGACTATAATACAAAGCTAAGTTAGTTTCTGCACCTGCATCAGTCAATAGAGTAACTTTCTTTAGTTGATGTAGTTCTTGCAGCTTCAATAGTAACAAACGCTGGGGCTCCGTAAGAATAGTATTCCCAGTCGAAATAGGCCCTGCAGTTGATAGCATGGCCATAGCTATAACTACAGTAGTTAATGCTGAATTTTTGCAACAAGCGTTGCTACTCTCAAACTTAAATTTCATTTTGAATAAACACAGCCGAAGAGAACTCTACTGTTATATAGGTTCCAAGTTCACATTAAACAGTGAATGCCGTCCCAGAAAGCAGGTAATAGCTACACAAAGAGAATTAATTAGCTACCATTCGCTAGAGAGCAAATAACAGTGCTCAATTATCGGTAATCTTAGCATTACTAATGCATACATCCTTTCAACTTCCTTTACTTAAGAATTTCACAAACAGGCATCTGAATACGATCAAAACTGTAATGGTTGAATTTGTAATCTGTGTTTGCGTGCATTATTATTTTCAGCACAATAACCTACCATTAACCAATTGGATTACAGCCGAAGTCTTTACTAATATTTATATGTTTTCTGTGTAAGTAACCGTATTTAATGTCAAATAGCTCCCTTAATGAAAATGGATGGTAAATACATAAACGGCACGCAACGCTAAACAACTGACGTGTTGGATGATGGAAAACGCAGTGGGACGTTTATAAAACATTACAGACCCTGAGGAATAGTTATTTAATTGATATACCCGTACAAAAATAGGTTACAGCCTGGAACTCTATATAAGCTATTGATTAATTTATACGTAACTCGCTAAGAGTATGGCTATTTTTCGTCAGTAGATAGATTTTGAAATAAACATCATTTGAATTACAATTATTGGTAACTACAGTATTTATATGTATGTCTTATAATATATTTTTGCATACTATGGGCCAATTCAAGTTATATACAAAGCAGTTATTTTAGAAAGCGACAAGTGATATTTCTTCAGCTGACTCTTCATTTTTATTTAAAGTGGCATACCAATTTGTTCAAGTACAGTAATTTGGGAGATTTTGAAGATACGAGCAACCCCCTTGTCTGAATATATAAATGTATAGTTTCAGAATCGCTGAATATATAAACAATACACGTTATCGCACTAATAACGGATTTATTGTCGGATAAATATAGATATATTTGCATTAGTCTTATGACGACGGTATAGCTCTGCACCTTTAATTTGAAATTTGTGTGTATCTGTGCTAGCGTCAGGCCTCTAGAATTATATTTACTGATGAATTAAATACGCTAGTTTTATTTTCTACCAACAAATGTAGGAAATTCAGAAACACTTCAGAGAGAGATTCGTAAATAATCGCTGTGTTTTTGGACGCTTTCGTTCCCAATCAATAGATGGCGCTGCTGTAGCAACTCAACATTGTAAACACTCCATACAAACTATCACTTTAAATCAGTAGTTTTGATGTTAGTTGAGGTCACCTGAGTTTGTTATTCATTGGAAGCTGAGGTAGTCGTACGAACCGAAAAGCACTACGACGTTCCCACGTTTTCGCAGAGGTTTGAGAATATTTTGGCCTGTATAATTAACTGAAATAAACCTTCTGACTGGTACCCTCAGTTAAATAATGTTGTAATAATTTGTTTTGTATCAATAAGACGAAACATCATAGGTATTGTAATCACATTCGTCCTCTTTTACCTTCCATGTAGAGTCTGAACAACAGTTGGTATTGCCACGAATTCGGTAAAAACAAAGTTTTTTATATCACTTATTTATTTTATTGATAACTTATAGACATGTTTTTCAGTTGTAAGAATAATTATAAATAATAATGAATGGTTTACGAACCCTCTTTTAATTTTTTTACAAACACAGAAGTATAAAACCAGCAAAAGAAAAGTCATACAGTCACTCTCCTCACTCAGTCTGAAATTGCTCACCTCACTCAGTCCAAAATCGCTCACCTCACTCAGTCTGAAATCCCTCATCTGACTCAGTCTGAAACCGCTCTCCTCATTCAGTCTGAAATCGCTCAACCGACTTTAAGCTAGAGACTAATAATATTATTTTTTTTTAAGACCGTCAACACACGTTCAGTGCTGTAAAATTCCATTTGAGATAGGACTTTTTGTTTCACAAACTAAGAACACAATGGAGGCAAAAACTCATCTTGAGATAACCTGTCCATGTACAGCTTAATTAGGGTAGTAAGGTTTAAACGTAAAATACGTGATAATGCTACAACAAAAAGCAGTTGACGTTAACATGGTTGGTAGGAAAGTAAGTAAGACATCACCTATCGATGCTCCTGTTTAGCAGGTATGTAGGGTTACCAGCACAGCTTCAAGATCAAATTACGAGAATATTCAGTGGTTTTGATCTTAGTTAGAACTTTCAAACCGCACTTATTTTAGATTTTAAAAATTGAACTTATACGCTAAGAATTGAAGACTTAAAACTGGGCCATAATTTTGAACTTAACTTGAACTTCTGAATCTAACTTGTCTCTGAATTTGAGATTTTATTAAATACATTATATACAACGAAGTACAGTGAACTTATGCACTAACTTCACGTTGCAGTACAGTATAAGGTATGCAAGATTAATTCAAATCCATTAAATACAGCCATTTGAACTTTCAAACTAAAAGACCGTAGACGTTGACTTTTATTGCCTTGACGAGGACCAATCAAAAATTAGAAGTACAGTACATCTACATGTACCCTGCAATGACAAAAATGGTATGTGGCAGTTACGCATGCGAATTTAATCGATTCCAGGTTCGAATCTTCCTGGGAGTAAAGGAACAAAAGGAACATTCTTAAAGTACCAGCATCGATTCTGTCATATCCAAACGAAGTGTAGTGCGCAATTTCGTTTCGCTTAAAACGCAAATTTTCGTTCACTTACCAAGCTACGAAAAATTAAATTCGCTATTAC
>KZ874474.1:3047-14958 GCA_003456935.1 Machilis hrabei
TGCCATCCACCATGTTGTTTGTTTGCGCTCTTCAACCGTGTTTTGTTGGATGACTTGGATCGCCAAGCCCTACCAAAACGTTCGGGGCCTTATTTATAGTGAAGCCAAAATGTCGCAAACAAAAATGTACAACTTTTTCACCAAAGCTGTTTCAAGTGATAATGATAGAGTGAGTGAATCCATTACTTCGAATTTCGAAAAGCAAGATAGGCCTAGTACTTCGATAGTTATTCCCATGTTTAAACACAGGTTGGAAGTAACCTATTTGGAGCATTACGGCCCTATATTTTTCAACCCCTGTCCATGATTCTCCGTTTAGTGCTTTCACAAACATAATTTTTTTTAACAAAATTAAGTTTTCAGATTCAGAAGCACTTAGTTCACTGGCCTTAACTGTCTAAATATGCACAATCTAGCTATAACTATATCAGGCCTAAGACAAGACTAGTTGCATTGCATCATGCAATTTTAGCATGTTTGNTTGAACAGGAATTAAATAGGCCTATATTGGAAAATGTTATAGGGGCTTAAGATATTTCCTTTGATATCCAATATTCTTTTTTGACTTCCAATCAGAGAGTAGGGAATGAAAGTCATGAGATTTCCAATTTTATTTTCTTAGTGGTAGCACTGATCGGATTAACTCACTCCGACTTTCTGGCATTACGATTTTCTCAACACCTTTGTCACATGGCTGGTTAGGCTGAAATGATTTGTTATTTCAATGTTAAAATAGTCTGCATCTACTTCTGCAAACCATCCAGCACTGAAACAAGAGTGGAATCTTGTGCCTTTTGTGGAGTAGTGAACAAGTTTAGGGACATATGACAAATGTAGACTTATATGAAGGCAACAGTGGCACAGGTTTCATTGGTAGTCAATAGACGAATTGCTGCTGCGCACAGTTCATCAAAAAAGGAAGACTGTGTATTCCACCACCAATAGGATATATAAAATGGAAGAGAATCTCACAGTGCAATATTTGGTGCGAGTAGTTGTCAAACGAAGATGCATTCAGTTGCGACAAACACTCAAATGATCTCATCGAAAGGAATCGAAGTATCACGTACAGACCATATTATTGTAATGTTGAGCATCAGACTTCAAACATTTTCATCCAAGACTTTTTGCCCAGTAGTACGAACAAAAATTGCAGTAGATTTATAATAGTAAAATGTCAGCTGAGAAGAATAGTGACTACTGAAGTAAAGATAGAAAAGCAGACATTTTTATAACCAACTGAGATCTTCTTTTCTTCCACTTGCTCTGATGATCTGTTTCTGTATCCTATTGTTTCAAAACAATTTGCGTAGTAGTACGAACATAGCAACACGTCAGTCATTCTTGGATGCCAGTCCAAATAAACATACCTACGACAGTAATTAAAAAAACATGAGTGTTTTTCCAACAGTTGGAAAATTACTTGCGTTTTTCTGTTTCGAATCTAATTTTATCCAAATCTATACCATATAGTGATCACCACTTGTGTCTTAGCCTTTTTTATTGGTCTAGTGACACTTTACCGAGTAGTATGGATGCAATTTGTAACGAGTGGACCAATTCAGGATATCAGTTTATAAAAACTATGGTATCCATGAAAGTACCGATAGTACAGACAAAAGNTGGATTCTGTGCTTTAACTTGTAATCGAGACGTGTGGGAGTTGAGATACTTTGCTTAGCTTTATGGACTTAAAATAAATATCAGGTGAATCGCTCCAGGGTGGCAGTTGTGACAGTGTTCATGATAGAACAGGTCGAGGTTATGAATAAAATGGTCCATGTGATGTTAGTAACTAAAACAACAAAATGGGCCGGATTATTTTCTGCCTCCCATGTCTTCAGCTCAATACTGTTCTCTTAGCTCAAGCGAAACACTTACCGTGGCGAACTTTACAAATTAATTTATTAGAACTGTTTATCTTATAATAATAATAATTAGAATGCAAGTTTTCATTATCTTCAATAGCCTACATGTTTTGTAGTTATAGTGCAAAAACTTTAGGCCTACCATAAGAATATGAGTACTGGCAGACCATGGACATTTACAGTTTCAACAGTGGTTTAGCAATTTACCCATCAACTGCTATTCATCTACCGGAAAGAATAGGAAGCCTCTATATTAGTAAACGTAGACTTGGCATCACTACAGCTGTGTAGTACTTGGTTTGTTTGACAGTGCGAGTGGATATCTGTCATGTCCGGTACTCCAAACAAAACTAACTGCAAGTGTTAATTTGATAATAAAAGACAATTTACCTTGTTCCTTATGGTATGTCGAATATCACGATATTTCGCCTAGTAACTCCCATCCAGGCATCATCAGGGGTTTACATCTTATTTGACCTTTACATATTCAGCTTGGCTGTTTTGAAGTCAGCCGGCTNAAGAACTGTCATGGNGAATTTAATATTAAAATGACACGTCACAAACTTTGTTAAAACAATAAGGGGTCCCTTTATAAGAAGGAAGCCCATGGGCTTAAATGATGTCTTCCTATTTCCCCCTCGACATCAAACAATTTTTATATAAAACATTTTTGTCTAAAATGATTTATTTTGTAGATATTCGCATGTCTCACTTTAAATGCCTCACCTTGGAACTAATAATACACAATTCACATCAGTGACACATTTTTTTTAGCAATTGTTCATGGGGCTCAGTCTCAGCAAATGGCCAACCATAAGTCATTTCAATAGTTATAATACAAATAAAAACTATTGTTAAATTACAACAAGAACTTATCATCACCTGAAAGTGGGTTAATTTATTTTATCATTTATTTGTGTTTCCACTTTTATTTTGCGGGCATTGTTCTTCACCGTTTCCTTTCTGTTTTCTGTTCGTCTCTTCCTATCGCCATGGGTGAGAACAGGTGGATACAGGGAGACTGACTTGATTTTTTTTTCAGTTTTTAAATTCCCTGCCTTTTTCTCATTTTTGGTCAAATTCCCAGTTTTTCCAGTGTGTCGCCACCCGGAACAATGATAAAAATGTTTTTAAAAAATAATTTTTGTTCAAGGTCTACACGAAAAACGGAAAGTTATAACAATTGAATACTTATAGGAATATTGCCGTGGATATTTTAGCCGAATCATTGGCTTGGAATGTGCGCGCTCAATCTCCTTATCAATTACCCAACACCTGATAAACGTGACCTTATCACAATAGATAATCTTGTCCGGGGAGTTCAGGAAGACATGTAAATACTCCAATATACTTTAAACTTTTCCCTCGGCTATCACTCGCAAAGAAAAGACAATTCACAAACAAAATAACGTTTCAGGGCAACTCGCCACATTGGCAATTAGTTAACATTTTCTACCCCAAAAAATCTAAAGACCACGTGCCAGTTGGCGAGTGGCGACCGGTAACTTGGAAGGTTGAATTGAGTCAGCAGGAAACAAAGATAATGAAAATATGTGACCATAATCCGTATCTCGAAGAATTGACAAAATCCCAATTTTGGTAGGGAAAAAGTAGCCTCTAATTTGGCGACAAGATATTTTTATTTGGTCGCCATTGGATAATTTCCAGTCGTGAAATGCAACTGGCGACTGGGACATTTTGAACACTGCAGTTAATATTCTACATACATTTTTTCCATGATCAAAAGCCTTAGACACTAAATCAACAAGATCATTCATAGCTAAGATTGAGGACTTATCACTTCTAAATCCAAACTGATTGTTCATGAACAAATTATTTTTTTTTACAGATATGTCATGAGTTGGGGGTTCAATAACTTATCAAAAATCTTAGATAAGATAGATAATAATGATACAGGTGTTCGAAATTTCCTGGTCGTCAGTCACATTTCGCGACTGGAAATTCTCAATTGACGACCGAATAAAAAAATGTCTTGTCACCAAATTTTGCAACTAGTTTTTTCCCTCCCAAATTGGATTTTTGTCAATTGTTCGAGAGATATGGATTATGGTCACAGCAGGGCTCCCACTAACTGGCATATGTGTGTATTTTACGCCCAAAAAATGCGTTCATATCTGCCAATTTTGGGAAGCAAATTATGGACGTAGGCATACGTCCACTGGTACCTTATTCGTCTGATACTTGTGCATATTTCAGGAGGATAAAAAAATATATAGGATACATTCACTCTAATGTATGTGAAAATGTATTTTTTCCTAGCGCTTTTTATCTAGTTAGTAGATGGGTTCTTTGCTCCCACTTTTCTTCAGTANGGTAGCTTCATTCTAGGTAAGGGTATTTTTCTGTTTGTCTTTCACCGATGTGTGTCAAATGCTGTAGGCTGGAGTGCCGTTTAATGTCAGTGCTGTTGGTTTTCATATGCCCTGTATCATACCATTGCTATCAAATAACCTGATTACCGGTTCTCCCAAAGCAAGAATTTTTCGGGTTTAGCACAAAGTGATTTAGAAACTTTAACGGTCTCATTCGTCAGAGCTCAATGAAAATTGTTGTCTTAAGAGTTTTACAATGTTTTAAGCTTTGGTGTNNCACAAAACTTGAACTATCGTGCATTGTGAACTATCGTCCATTAGGAAGTATCGTACATTGTGAACTGTCGTTTCGGACGTGATTTATTAAAGCCATGCTGAACATCAAGGCCCACGATGATTAAAGCTCAACGTGTCACGCGATCTACGACTACGGAATCTACTAAAGCAGATGGATGTGCTGCAAAAATATATATTACAGGCATCTACGACATCGACGGAAAGGATAACTTTATGATGTTACGGCGTACTAAGCGCAACAACTGCATTCAAAGATTTCCTGTAATCTTTGATTACTGACAGAGCAAAAGATGGTGTCTTATCACCTCTACAACCAGCTCAAGCGTATTATCGAGCTGACTCGCGCATTATCTACGTGGTATGACTACTCAGACTGACCCTCCTGCAACTGCATCGACTAACCGAAGCACCCAGACAGTGCTTAGTGAGTCAGCAAACACACCAGTCTGTGTCAGAATCACCTACAGTGACACCGAAATTGTTCAGCAGCAAAGCAAAAAACGTGACAACAAAATCTAAGGGTATTCCTAAACAGAACAAATGTGTCTAANATGCAGCTGTTGCTACCCTGGTAGCAGTGCAAACTCCAGTTGCTGAGGTGGAGGCAGCAATCAAAGCTAATAATTACAGACCCAACAGGTGTGTAATAGTGCTGTCAAAAACTACAGGGCATCATACGCGTCTTTTTTGTAACCACAAATTGTAGCAAANAAATTAGTGACACTACTGTAATGATAATAGTGTCACCTTCTTCATTGGTTTATGGATTTAGCAAAAGTAATACTATAAAAAGTAATTTTCATATAAAGCAGTGTTAGACCTACAAACAAATCTAGCACAGTATTTTATGTATAATAAATAGCGGTATTCATAAGAATAAATTATTGAAATGACTTATGGTTGGCTGCTTGCTGAGACTGAGCTCCAATTAATGTTTGTGGTGTTCAATTAACAGTTGCTATTAAAAATGTGTTGCTGATGTGAATTGTGTATTATTAGTTCACGTGTTTTAAAAAAAAGATTACTGTAATGGGTAAAACGTGGTACTGAATTGTTAAATATATTAACGTTAATGATGTACACAATTCAATTTTTGCATTGTAATCTTGTTAAAAAAAATGGGGGCGACCGTAACCTAAGTTTAAGGTGCCAATTTGTGACCAGCTTATATACCCAATTTCACACAATTACCACCCCCTAAGCTGCTTAATGGGAAGTCACAAAACCAACCATGTCTTTAGCAATCTCAAAATAACATTTTCTAGAACAAGTATAATATGCTGTAATCTTAAGAACCAGTTTTAAATTCCAAGTACGCTACCCGAGTGTCTAACACTGGTTAGAAATAACAGTAGGATTGCCCTTTTTAAAGACCAGAATCACTAGCTGTCTTTAAAATATCAGGATACACTTATTATAAAGAAAAGTTACTGTTAGGACAATAATTATAACTATGTTTGATGAGTTTGGCATTAAATCCACGAATATCCACACAGTGGCTGGTACTTGGATTATTAATTGCATCGACAATCAAGTCGCAGATAAGATGACCAAAATTCAAAGATGAAGTTTCTATATCCAAAAAAATGCTCAGGATCGATGTGTTGTAGGCAACTCATTGACAGTATCATTAACAAATGATAAAAATACTTTTTATTTTCAGGAATGCATTTAGTTTTTTTCATTCTGAACATATTTACAACAACATTCGATGCCGCTTTGCTAGTATTAGCCGCATTTGCTATATAGCCTAGTTATCGAAAACATTTTTTTGTGTGTTTTCTTATTTGATATAATTCTATTTATTCCAGAGATCGCTTGTTGCATTTGGGTATCTCAAACTATCAACAGAACCAGAGATACTGTTAGTATTGCTATCCCTTGTAATAACCTTAATATTGAGAGCATAATGCAAGGCCTGTACATGGATATTTATAAATTCCTCAAACATGTTTTCATTAACTNTAGATTTATGTAGGGGCCCCCAGTTATGGTCGATCTCCATGCTGTCTTATGTCGGTTATAGTATACAGTAGTTACCATTTTGGCTGACGTCACATCCGATTTTCTCGTTTATGTGTTGTAAGTTAGTCGCGAAAAGTTGGTGATCTTTCATCTTTTGTTACTACATACGGAGACTATCTCGGCCAATCAGAATTGAGGACTGCTGATGGGGGCTGTNCTCATACGCCTTCGTTTTTCTTTGCAGTGAGTTTAAGAAAAGTAGACAGTTGTCTTGGAACAAAAACAAGAACAATTTTGAAGATGNTTGCCAAACCTAAATTTCTTTATTTGTGAAAAGGAGACTGGTAAAGAACAAAATGGCAACGCTGCGCACACCCGCCGTCACAGTAGATGGTCAAACTCTGCGGTAAATGAGGAATACAAAGGAAGTGATTGACAGGAGCAGTAAACTGTACCTCTCGCCATTTTCACTCTCATGGTTCAACACATTGTTGTCATAGTATAAGAAGTTGTATGACAAAAGCAAAAGAGGTAAAAAAATGAAGTCAAAAACAAGTTAGTACCGATTTGATTGGTTGACCATACTACAATGATTGTGGACTGACACTTTTCAACAAATTATTTCGTTTTTTACTTCAGCTGTAGTTGCGTGACTCAAGATGGCCGTTCCTACATGCAACAGTATGTAGAATGGGCTTTAACATGTGCGAGTAAAAAAACTAAAAATTTAAAACCTTTTAAAGAAAGTTGCTATATAATTTTTAAATTATTTGAATTAGGCCTATATCCAAAGATGATAGACACATTGGTGATTTTTGTGCAAGTCAAAGGTGAGAGAAATAACTTGTATATTGAATAAAATTAAAGAAAATTTGCAGTTTCTGCAAATGTTTTTTGCTAATGGATGCANCATCCCAGCGCCTGGTCTTAAAGTACCTGATCACAACACAANGTTGTAACCTGACCTGTTTCTCAACTTTGAATGAATGTATGCATAAGTTGATAATACCCTCAATTCCTGCAGAACTTGCTGGAGTACTATGAAGTATTGATGTGCCAAACTGTGATTTTAGTTGAACAGTGATTTATTCTCAGTTCCTTAAAAAGAACTGTTTTTCACAGTTGTGAATTTTACAAATGTTATATTTTGAGAGGACCCCGATATAAACAAAGGATTGGTTTTGCTAAATCACTTAAAACGCCTGTTTACCTATTTTAGTCGTCTAATATTGTCTTTAAAACTATTAAGTACGATTGTCTTGGATGAACGAGTGAATAAACTATATATATTTAAACTTTCAACTCTACTAATTTACCATCTTTACAGTGATGCCAAATGATAACTTGCTCTGGTCGTTTATAAGGCAATGTTTAATTGCTTACCCTCACTGAAATCACGTGATTTGTGTTCTCTCTCCAATCACTATGGTTCTGGAGGAGCAAGTTGATTGGAAGAGAAGGTGAACAGTTGGTGTTCGTAGAAGAGTGAACGAGTGAACAGGTTGAAATAGTGATTTTTCACAGGCGTGAATNTTCACAGTCCAGAGCAAAGATTACTACCAGATAACAGGTTCCGAGCGATAGCATCATATCACCCGAAGTGAAAGTAGNCGTAGCAGCGGGCCTGTTACTTTCGAAATAAAATCGTATTCTGTTAAAAAACAAAGTGACGTGATTTTTGACCCATCACTACAATAAAGGTTTGTGACTACATCACATAATTNAGTTGACAGTCACTTGACACTGCACTTGATTTCTTAACACCTCTCTTCCAAGTCACAGGATCTAAGTGGCAACATAAGGATGTTGTGAAAAATTGTCTGAAATGGCTGATTTTCAGTTTCAAATGNAATTAAATAACTTAACATTTGGAAGAACTGCATTTCTTCTGTCTGTTTTTTTCCATGGAAGAAACACATTTTTAAGGCATGATTGCTAACCCTGACATTTATAATGTTCCAAAATATCTTAAAATAAAAAATAATGCCCCTAGAATATTACCCTTTCCTCAAAAGTGCATTATTTGATGAAGTAGATTTAACATTGGCTTACATTGTGTTCACAGGCGNTACTAAACTACTGGCCTGCTGAACAGATAAATAATTTTTAAGCACTTCAGGCAGCAAGTAACTGGAAAGTTGAAAATAGATAACATTTGAACAAAGCAGGTTTAACCATTCATTAGGCATAATTCAACTAGTCTGGCACACATGGCTGGNCGTTAACTGATGTTTGGCTAGCCCATTTGCCTTTTCTCCTGGCTTTTGTAGCCATCTGGCAAGAAGACCGTTTCATCCAGCTGAAATTCCATTTAAGGCTGCTGAATCTACATCATACCCTGCAATCAACCTAGATGGTACTTGGCAGGGGGTGCAAGAGGACCAGGATTTATTTACGTCCTAAACGGTTCCAATCTTGAATCGACCTCGGAAAGAATTACCAAAAATATGCATTAGAATGGTTTGCTAGACCTCTTGGGATCACAACTAAAGGCCCCATCCCACAATGCGCAATTTCTTGACACTGACTTTGTTGGCATTACGGTGACTACGGTATCGCACTGTGGCTAAATGCTTTCAGGAACTATCCGTAAAAATTAGTGTTTTTCATTAGTATTTTGTTTCTTGTTGATCTAGTCTCATTACACCCACTTAGAACTTCTTTGTTTTATCTCTCTGACCGAGAAATNCCATTTCAGAAATGAAATATATTATAATCCTGCAGATAGTGTATAGTAAACCTTTTACATTTATAAACAAATGCACACTAACACAAACAATGCCAAGATGGAAATTTTCAATGAATGATCTTCATTCTGTGAACACAGTATTTTGTTCTAAGAATTATTTAAGTGAAAAATGTTTTGTTTTTACTGAAATAGTTTATATTGAACTCAGAACCTGTGGAACATATTTTCCAGCTCACATTGAGGCTGGTTTTTGTTGTTGTTAAATTTAATACCACTTGGGTCGTCTTTGCTTAACAGGAAATATTGATNTCTTTTACANGTGTTCCAAGTAGCAGTCATCATTACATCATTAGTGTTTTTATAAAATNTTATACATTTTTATTGCNCATCAGTTTCGTTAATTCTGCTGAGCANATGNACTGNAANNGTGCANAAAACAGTTGCGGGNTGCATNAAGAAGTTGTGGNAGTTTTGTAGCATAGCAGNGGNCCANCNCATAGGTTAATAATATATTCTGAGTAGAACANGTATCAGTATCCCTNTCAAGAGCACACTTTTACCTTTAATATATTGTTTATTTCAGGCTGTGCTAATACAAGGCTGCCACCATGGGGAATATGTTTACAAACCTTTTCAAAGGCCTTTTTGGCAAAAAGGAGATGAGAATATTGATGGTAGGTTTGGATGCCGCTGGTAAAACCACAATTCTATACAAGTTGAAGCTGGGTGAAATTGTCACTACAATTCCTACAATTGGTAAGAATCTTTTAATTTTGTTTGTAATACTTAAAAAATGTAGTGCTCAGGGTGGAAATAAAACATGTTTAAAAAAAAAATGTTGGTGGGTTAAAATTGGTTTTTGTATTGAAGACTTTTTATTTAAAACAAGTTTTTTTAAAGAGCTTTTTTCAATCATAAAATACTTATTTACAAGTATAAACTGGCACTTGTGATTCTGGCATGGTAGACAGTAGATTCCATACACAACGTTTTCATTTTTTTAGGCTATCTGTAAAAAACTAATGCAATAGAAGATAATAAAATATATCTACATTGCTTTCACAAATTTGTTTAAGGACTTATTTATTATATTGTCAGAAAATTGTTTAATTTAAATTCTTGTTTGTGAAATGTCATTCTGAACTTCAATGCAATGCAGTGAAAATTAAATCCAAGTCTGAGCTCTCTAACTAACAGCATCATATTTACCTAAATTTTCTTAAAGTGATATGTGCATGTCTCAACTAGTCATGTAATACTGTAGCATACCTGCCAACTCTCCCAATTTTGGCAAGCTGTATGATTTTACAAAAGTGTTTTTTGTGCGGTATCTGTTGTCCGAGTCAAAATTGGAATGTTTACCATTTTTTTTAATTCAAAACAAACACAGACATTGAAATAAGATTGTATTAAACTTGGTGAATTGCGTGATTTGCATCTTAAAAGTTTTTTTCCTTTCCCCTTTCAATTTCTGGTTTCTGAAGATGTTAGAGAGTTCGGAATGATTCCCGATGACGTGTTGTTCTGCACAGGCCGTACATGTGCTCAAGGTCACATTCCTGTTGTAGAATCCAAGCCCAATGNCAATTATGCAGAGCTACTGAGGGTGTATGAAGAAGTGCCAACAACTTCCTTGTTCTGTGTAGGGGCCCCGCTCCCCCAAAGTTCCAAGGTCTGGTTTCAATGGGAGCAATGTCTGTGTAGGGCTAGTGGACTCCCGTGCATTTTGAGAATTTCCTCTTCCTTCAAACAGTCTTTGTCAATGAGTGGAAGATGAGTCGGATGTCAAAGGAGAATTGNTCNGGTTGTTTTCACNTGTTCAGACTTCAGAGATTGTGTTAATTTGTGGAGCTTATTTTTGTATTATGCAATGTCACGAAGCAAACAAGTGTTGAAAAACTATAGTCAAGTGTTTTTGCATTCATATACCATGGAATATCCACCAGTTATGTATATTAAAAGCTTACATATGTATTTAATTTTTGTAACACTATACTTTAGTGATCATTCAATTATATGTTAGCATTGTTTTAAAGTAATTGTGATGGTATAATATTAATAAAACAATGTGCAAATTAAAATTAAGCTGTTCAGTTATTTTGGAGGAGGTGCTGATTTGTCTAGCATTGATACATTTAAGATGTTGCTGAACAGAAATGTATGGATTGTGGTATGAACAAGAAGTTTTATTTATTATTATGCAGGTTTCAACGTGGAAACTGTCGAGTACAAGAACATAAGCTTCACAGTATGGGATGTTGGAGGTCAGGACAAAATTAGGCCACTCTGGAGGCACTACTTCCAAAACACACAGGTCTGTATGCCATTGTCAGTGTTGAATTTGGGATTGGTTGGAATAACTTGGTTGAAATAAGGAAAGCCAGAGATAGAACATTGTTAATCAGTCTTGTCAGTGGAGTAGTAGTAGTAGTCTACCTTGATAGTCTCTTTCTTGGAAAACAGCAAATAGTGTGAATGCTCTTAAGATAACACGTCATCAATCATCTTTACTTCAAAGTTTGTCGTAGAGAAGTAACACAATGAAACAAAAAAATTGAGGAGACTGTACTTAACAGTATCTTGTAAATAATGTTAAACAAAAGTATAGTGTAACTTTCATAGGAACAGGATGTGAGCCTAAGTTTGAACAATGGAGAAGATGTTTTAGAAGCAATAGCAGTATCACTGAAAAAACACCACTTAGCACAGGATTTTAACATAGTCAACATAATTTTTGTTTGAACTTTCCTTATATCAAG
>KZ874477.1:33568-45897 GCA_003456935.1 Machilis hrabei
GAAGCGTAGCGCGAAATTTCGTTTCGCTTAAAACGCAAATTTTCGTTCACTTACCAAGCTACGAAAAATTAAATTCGCTAATACGTCTTTCAGGCACTGAGAATAAGTATATCAGAATATTAGAACAAGAATCGCTTTTACCATTTTGAAAAACATAAATAAAAGAACCTAATTTATTTTTCTAAACACCTTTTTTCATAACTAAAAACGAAGTTTGTTAAATCTCTATTAGGTTTGGATAATTCTCTGATGTCCCATTTGAAGTGGTTAGACTGCATACCCACATACATACCTATACACAATTTTTTATAATATACAGGGTATTGAACAAATGGCGGACACTAATATAAAGGTTGTACATATTGTCCAAAAATAAATAAAAAATACATTATGCCAAAATGACGACCGTCTCGTCTTTAAGGCGTGAAATGCGGAATTACTTTGATGAAATATGGCAACAGCGCATGCAATGCATGTAAAGGATTACAACTCATTTAATTTTGATGATATAAGTTTCAGTATAATTAGGTTCAAGAAACAACCTTCTGTTACAAATTATTTGCAAAATAAAACTACAGCGTCTGGATTTGAACCCGTAACTTCGGGTTTAAATCTTGATCAACTTACTCACTTATTTGACATTTGAAAACTTTCAGTGTAAAAATCAATCTATTTGTATGACAAATACTTTCAGGTATATCGCTTTATGATCATTAATCGAATAATGGCATTTGGATTCGAACCCGTAAAACTGAGATATAAATCACTAATTGGGCTTAATACACTCAACAGCTGTAAATTTTGATGTTAAAGTCAACCTTTTCTCTTTGGAAATTGTTTCCATGAAGGCCTCCAAATTCGAACCCATGACATTAAGATTAATGTGAATTACAACGAAGTGATCTACTCAATATTCCCACACTTCTAGTTCAACAATAAACCTTCTAATGCTATTTTTGGCTACAATTATTTCCATCCTTATTTTAAATTAAAAAAATGCATCTGGATTTGAACCCGTAACAATGAAATTTAAATAAATAACAGTGGAATAGTCTATCCAGTATTTGCAAACAATTGGTGCGGAACAAAGCTTCTAAATGCAAAACATACCAAGATATGAATCCTGTAAAAATCGAATAAATCACTTTGGATTCAAACCCATGACAGTCGGATATAAATAATAAATCAAGGACTAATATACTAACATCTCCTATATAAAGTACTGTATATGACGCACTTTTTCTAACATATCACTCTTGCCCGCAAATCGGATAAAGGCCTCTGCACTCGAACCCATGGCATAGAGATATAAATAATAAAAATCGGTTTAATGTACTCAATATTTCAAAACTTCTTATTCATAAAGCTAGCTTTTACGCCAAATATATTAAGAAATAATGCTATTTTCGAAAACCCAAATAAAGCCTTATGGATTCAAACCCGTGACCATGCGATTATTATTAATACCAAAGAATTTATATATTCAACATTTGCAAAATCTTGGTGAAAAATAAACCTTCTTTGAATAACATTTTTCGAGATGTCACGCTTTGCTATACATCAAATATAGCCCTTTATATTCAAACCCGTAATAATTATATTTCAACTTAAAGCATAGAATGAACATATTCTGCATTTAAAAACTTTGGGTGGGAAAATCAACTTTTACAATGAATCCCTTTCAAAGATAACGCCATTTCGCTTTAATCGAATATAAGCCACTCGAATCAAACCCGTGACTCTTAGTTTGTAATAAAAACATTTAATTTTACTAACAACGTGGAATAATTTTTACGACTAATACTTTCCGTGATTATGCTACAATTTCTGTGAGCTATTTCACTTGGTTCTGTATCGAATATATTCTCGTAGATTTGAGCCTCTGGCCATCAGATTTTAGTCATTACACTCAATTATACTACTCATAGCTATCAAACTTTGATGCAAAAATCAACTTCCTAGGTTTTATACTTTTCGAAATATTACCATTGCCTAGAAATTGAATAAAAGCCTCTGGATTTGAACCCATGACCAAGGAATATAAGTCAATATTAGCGAATTCATTTACTCAACATTTGCAATCTTTTGGTATTTTGAGACTTTTTAACATTTTCGGTGAACTATATCACCTGCTTCTAAATCGACTAAATTTCCTTGGATTCGAACCCATGAATAAACAACTAAATTTATATTGTTGCACTCAATTTTACTATTCTAAATTTTAAAACTTTTGGTGCAAAAATCAACCATCTTCGACTTTTACTTCACGAAATATCGCTCGTGCGAACCCATGACGTAAATTAAAAAAATAATATTAAAATCGCTTCATTATTCAATATTCGCAAACTTTTAGTGCAAAAATGAACTTTCTACAACGAACAGTTTTCGTGAGCTTGCTGTCGAAAGGGTTGTGCTTATTTCGAATAAAAGACTCTGGATTTGAACCCGGTCAGAAATATCAACATTTAAAAAACGGATGCATCCACATAACCTTTGATTACATTTGGTATAAAAATAAATCTTCTATGAGGACCAGTTTTTGAGAACTCGTTGTCCAAAGGTTTTCGAATAAAAGTTTCTGGAATCGAGCCCGTGGCCTGAAATAAAACATTAATGAGGTTCAAAATCACAGTAGGTTTATAATAAGGCTGCCATTCCCATACCCTGCTTAAACTTTTGCAATATCTTTGCTCCGAATTAAACAACAACACAAAATTAGAATAAAACGAAAAATCTACTATGCGGATAAACCTTTTCATTAATTAACAAATCTCCTAATTCATATAAGTAAGCTTTCAGAGAGAAACATTTAGATGAAACGGTAAATTTATTGTCGTTGCTTCAATGTAAGATTAAAATATGAGTTTTTTGTTTTGTTTGCATATTCGTATGTATTTACGAAACTCTAACCAGCTTTGCGTAATGACGACAGAACTCATAATATTACAGCAATACAATTTGTCGAAAATATGACTTAGGAGCAACACTCAAAACTACAATAACGTAGAAATCCTTAAGTAGGATACATGGTCAGATTCTACTTCCTTCAACATACCTATTAAAAAGAGTGAAGATCAAATGTGGTCAAAATAGATTAACGTCTTCGAGCGCTGTTGTAAATTCGAGCAGAAATGTTATGTTGTGGTAATTCACACGAAAGTTCACGACTGGTCAAGGGGCTCGGGCGCTACTATAAATTTTACCAATACTTACCACCTGGAAGAGCTGTTAAAAAATATGGGCGACACAAAATATCAGTTTTTATACAGGGTCTTGCAAAAATCTTGAGTCAAATTGAAACCACGGATTTATGACAGCCTTAGGAGCAATATGGAATAGGGGAACCCATGTCCGGAAATGGCTCCTTACTTTGCTACGCGCACTTAAAGTTTCACATTTGAAGCAGATATTCGGCACTGCATCGAAGCTGATAGCAGGTGAGCGAACAAATTGACTTTCCGCCCTTTACTCTGAAACGGTCAGTACTTTTTTTATCGGCTTGCGTAGCTCAGCGCTTTCGTTTATACACCAGTCAGCGGGTATTTACACTGACGCAGGTTCGAGTACCGTTCGGCTTTTTTTCTTCGGCCTTTCCTTACTTTTTTGTTTTCTTTTTGCTCCCTCTCCCTCTTTTCCCATTTCTTACTTTCTTTTTGCTGTCATTCTTTTTCCTTTACTTCCTTTTATTTAATTGTACATTTGAAGTTTTGATTTTGAATAAAAATAAAGACTTTAAAATCAGTACTCTTAGGTTATTGGTGAGCATAAGATAAAGTATGTGAATAAAAAGATACCCAGTTATAAGGTAACATACATACGCTGAAGAAAAAAAATCCGAACGGGATTGGAACCTGCTTCAATTGGAATACCCACTGACTGGCGCATAAAGGAAAGCGCTAAGGTATGCCAGCTGATCAGAACACTTCTGACGGTTTTAGAGTAAAATGCGGGAAGTCAATTTGTGCGCTCGTTTGCTATCAGCTTCGATGCGGCGTTGCTGAATGTCTGCCTCAAAATGCGAAACTATTTCATATTGCTCCTTAGGCTATCATAAATCCGTGATTTCATTTTCACTCACGAGTTTTGCAACTTCCTGTATATCTGGCAGTTATGTAAACTTGCGAAAGTTTGTTTTAACCCTTACGAATGAATGCAATGTCCAAATATGGCTTCCTTTTCTTGACATTGTAAAACAGAAAGTCGATGCAGTAGTAGTTTACAAAAGTGCAATAACACCTTCAACATCCATTAGCTGTACGAACGACGTAAGGATTTTTCTTTTGCTGGATACTTTTGAATTGTTATCGATTTGACTTTTTTTGTTTTGATTAAAGTATTAGAGAATGTTAAAATATAATAGCGTCCTTAAGGGCCGGTTGCATAAAGGTGGTTTAAGGAAAGTTAGATTTTAACTAATAGTTAAACACTTTTTCGGTTGTACAATGTAAAGTTAAGGAGATAATCTATAGTTATGTGGAGTTTAAATTAACTACTACTTCCACCTCTAGTTAAGCCTTTAAGTAATGGTTAGAGAACAAAATGAAGTCCATGCAGCCAGCTGTTTATAGTAGGACTTTGCTTNACTTATGCACATCTTCTCTACTGTTACAAACATACCACTACATAACACCTACCTTGTTATTAAACATCTATCGTATCCTATATTTATTTGTGTACGGGTTCGAGTAATAATAAGGTCATTGACTTGTTGTATAGACAATGAAAAGGTGTTCATAATTTTAGAACTTCAAGAAACAGCTGGACTGACTGGCAATTGTCAGTGCAGGCTGCTTCATCTCTCTCCTTTTTTAGGTGCTTAATAAGCTCCAGCTCGTGTATACCTAGGCTGCTTTACACAGTAAAAAAAGTGTAACAACCCAACGCCCGGAAGTTGTCATTTGTTTTGTATCACAATTTCTTGACAACTTCTACANAAACTTNAATCTTGAGTCTAAACCTTTAGTTAGCTAACTACAACATAAAAAGTGNTTGTGCAACCGGTCTGAAGTTAAAAGTAAAGATTAGTTTTAACCTTTAGTTAGTTATTCTGTGGTTAAACTGCCTTTTATGCAACTGGCCCTAAATGGCATTGCTCCGTTTTTCATTAAATTTTTGTAAATACGAGTAGATCACAGCTAGAACAGTTACTCCTCACTGAGAAACTGATACACGTTTACGTTTTATGCTAAGTTACCAAACTGCCTTACAACACGTAGTAAGTGAAGAGCTATCCATTGTTAACTGATCTTCATTTATGATAGACATAGCTTATACTCTAATCGTTGAATTTGATTGAGGTGAAACGAAACAATAAACAACTATTGCGTTCTTTAAAAATTGAGGTAGAACGCTAGTAAGTATACACCGTATAATTTAAAATCCTTTAAAAGACTATAGAACTCAATAATATGGGTAAAGATGTGATGACTAAGTTTGCAACATTCTTGGTGGAGGCAAAGCTACGAGTGTAATCCTATTAAAGAAAGTAATACCTAACAACTATGAGGTAGCCAGAACTTAACTTTTACTTTAGTTTATTTTTTACGTACGTAGTTGTCCAAGGTACTGAGGCAAGTACACTGGCAAGCAAAATGTGGGTCCGAAATTCTGCACGTCGCGTATGACTGTATCGTCACCTACTACCTTCCTACCACCCATCCCCCTCAACCAGTGATCGGACGTGCCGAATGGTGCCGACTGTAGCGTTCAAGAGTTTAATACACTTACCTATGAATCTCATCTTATCGTGCGGCCATGTAGTCGAGAGGTTTAGGGTGTCAGGCAGTGTATCGGAAGGTTGACGCCCTAAACCTCTCGACTATATGGCCGCACGATAAGTTCAGATACATAAGTAAGTGTATTAAATTCTTGAACGCTACAATCGGCACCATTCGGCACGTCCGATCACAGGTAGAGGTGAGGGGATTGGGGATGGGTGGTAGGAAGATAGTGGGAGACGATACAGTTATGCACGACGTGCAGAATTTCGGACCCACATTTTGCTTGCCTCTGTACCATAGCAGGGCACCAGGTTTTGTATCCCCTCGTCATTCAAGGTCATCTCCACTGAGACAACTAGCAATTTTTTCTTCGCCTCAAAATCGTCCTAGCCTCTCAAATGTTCACGGTTGAGTACGACCTCAAATCAGCGGTGAACAATCACCTGGCTGAACAATTCCTTTAAAAGTCCGCATTGACATTACTTTAATAATTACTAGTTTTTCTAAACTGTTTACTGTTTTAAATGACTCATGAAATGTCGACGAGACATAAAACAGTACAGCATCTTCTGATACACATTTTTATTTTTACATTATACCGACTCCTGGCATTCAATGAACCAAATTTATATTGACATATGCAATTAAATAGCTGCAATAAATCTATAAGGGTAGTTGCTTGTTAATTATGTCAATCCATACGTATTTGTGTCGTAGCAGATACAAATTTGAGAAATGTAGTCCTACTCCGTATTTGCCTATTTTCTCAAGACAGTGCCATTAGTTCACTTCAGATGGTTTGGGTATTTATTTAGTTAATGTGAATTATGTTGAAAACATCTCCATATATATTCATTTTATTGTCTTCATTATTTCCTCGAGTTTCGGTGTAGTATTCATAATTTCAATATATGTTTTGTCCACATTTTATACAATTTAAAGTAAGTACTTATCTGTGGTGCTTAACGTCCTATCGACACCTGATGGGTCATTTAAAGATTAACTATCAGTTCGAATTAATGTAAATACACACCTTACGATAACACATTCACTTAAAGATATACTCTATAGCTTTAAATGAGTACTTGCGAAAATCAAATTACCCACTTAAGGCCCTATTTTCATAGCAGAACAGAGTTGCCTAATGGTAATAATTGTAATCACCAGTTAGTAACGATTGAAAACACTCACTCCCTGAACTTGACTCCGCGCAGTGTTTCTTGGAATCCGCGTATTTGATTTCCAGAACACTTCTCGTAGTACTGCGTACTGTTAAGAGGTGTCGCAAGTTGTCACTAAGACAACTTTCTAAAACGCTGTAGTTACGAACCATAAGTCAAAAGTGTTCTTCTAAGATACACATAATTGTATGCTTATTTGATTTAGCTTTGTCATTATGACATGAAAGTTATGTTAACACCACTTTGTTTCTTTTACAAACTGAGACTAAAAATAATGTTTTTGGTAGGAGTGATAATGAAAGCATTTTAAACACAAGTTTACTCTTAAATATTTGCAAATCTAGTAAACTTAGTAATTCTAAAATGTGAAAAAAATATCCATTCCATTGTATATAGGAGATTTTAGAATACTTCACCATCCTTAGCAAGTAAGACGAAACCGTACGTGCAGTGAAACTTTTCCCTTGACATTTTTTTTCCTATACAGGAAAACAAGTATTTTGTTACTGCAACAGCAATTTTTAAATTCTTTGAGACTGAAATGTAATTTAAAATACTTCATTTGAGACAGAACTGACTCAATTTGATGAGTTTATGGTCCAAAGTTTTTACCATCTTAGGTTTAATTCCGTGTCTCAATGATGCTTCAGAATGAATGAAATTTTCCACTCAGTCAACACATTGCTATGGGCGGGATCTTTTACGTCGAATACGGTACTTTTTATGGCATACCACTTTTAACATGCCTCCCGGAAAAGTCATAGCATCATAATTTACTATATAGGTAGATTTGTATGAACCCGAAATCTCCCGAGCGGGAGGNAAGCACTATACCGTTAAATCCAACCTGTCTGTTTTTTGAGATGGAATACTAATACAAAAATAAGGAAAATCCAAATCCAAACTTTGAAAACTAAACATGTACCATTTTTGTCTTTTACTTTACTGGACGTTAGCCATAAGTCGTAGATGACTATTAAGTCCATTTCACATACTGTCACGTGCCGTATGTCGGAAGAAAAATCGGCCATCTTGGATCATGTGACTACGGTTGTCGTAAATGTCGCAAAAAAAAAAGTCGTAAAAGTGAGTCCACAAACAATTTAGCATGTAGTAAGGCCAACCAATCAGAACACTGCTAACAAATGTGTCTTTCATAAAAGAAGAACGAATGCGCACTAGAAAAAACACTCTCTAAAAGTCGGCAATTCTGATTAGCTCCGGAAGCCGTTAGTAGTAAGAAAAGATCAGGGATCACCATCTTTCCGCGACACTCTTGCAGTAAACATTCTGACATGTTACGGCACAGGTTAGCAGGGAAAAGCGGATGTGACGTCACCAAAATGGCCGATTTTTCTTCCGACATACGGCTTGCGACAGTGTGTCGAATGGGCTTTATGGGACATTTTGTACGATATAAAGATCCAAAGATTTGTTCCGATATACTATACTATGTTTCTTAAAAGTATCTCTGCTGATAGACTAACATTTCGTGTAAACATTTTTAATGTGCGTTTTTGTACTCTGAAACGTAAGTATGTCTTCGAGCTCATTTACGTTGATGGATAATAAAACGTACGGATTAAATTAAAATAGTAAACTTGTTCCATTGCTTTGGTATTAAAATAAACTCTTAGTGTTAATAGCTTGTAGAAACCTCCACGTTTGATGCACTTAAAGATTAGTACTGTTGCTTTTCCTATCGAGGTTAATCACCATGCTGAGCTATAAAACTGTTGAGCTTCACCAAAAATATTTGTAAACAATTGTAAATGAAAATAAAACGATGGTTGAAATGTAATTTAAATTTGCTTCTTAAAGCTAGTGGAAGTAGTAAAAGTGTTTCAAGCTTAAAAACAAGGTGCTCGAATGGCTATTAAGTGGTGATATTGCCTTTCCGTCGATTTGTGGGTAATATGATTGAGCATAATGTCATAGGTTAAGTACTTAGTGTTTAGTTGACCCATGGATCAAAATGATATTAACTTTGCCCTTAAACTTCGTATTACGTCTCTTGACCTTTGTAGCACTTAGGACGGTGAAATCAAGATAACTACGTGTACTAATTCCATCTGTTTCAGTATTGAGGAGCAATATAAAATGTTCCTTAGTTTAATGTTTTGAATATTGCTTGACAATAAATTTACAAATAGGAAAAAATGGTGGCTATTACATTTGTGCGTCTGAAAACACACATTTACCCTGAAATATATCTTGGATAAACTTTGAGGTTTCTAACGTCATAACGAAATCTACTTGCTTTCCACGGGACGTCAACAGCGTTTCTGACAGGTATATTTAATCCAAAAGACTTTCTAGATATTCAAAACAAACTCGAATTCATGCAGCTTAGAAGATATTTATATTTTATGAAACTAAAGCAAGGTAGAAAGTATTTAAAAAATCTCGGTGTGTTATTACTTATTTTTAAACCTCTAGATGTATCCGTTTCGACTATTCAGATTGCAAGACAACAGTATACTGAAAAAACCCACGATTCCCAAGTAGAAGTAGCGTGGAAACCAGGTGAAAATATATCACGCTGCCCTGACTGTACAACGTACGTGCTTTTTTGTCACAACTGTATTTGGAAGTTCTGCTCTGTGTCGGATGGAATGAAATTGGCAAAGACATAATAACATCTAGATACCACAGAAGTAAAAGCATTGATTGGGAAAATGTTAAAACCCAGTTCAAATGATACATTTTCCATGGCAGTTTTATTATGAGGAGGCTACCACAGCAGATACCAGTTAATGTATTTGTTCGCTTCAAAATCCAAAGTTACTTTATACGAGGGATTCAGTGACCTTTAATAGCACAATTTATCTACATATTAACTACACATTTAAATTATTACTTGTCATTCGAAGTGTTAATCTCACGGAAGCTTTTGTCACGAGATCCGAGTTTTAACATTATTTCAAGCTGAATTATAATTAATTTCTTTCACTTCTGTAGTATCTTTCTTTGGTTTTCATTTTATAATTTCTATTACATTTTTCACAGGGAAGAACTTCCGAAAACAGTTGTGATCATTAAAGCATGTGCACCATACAGTCACGTCATACGTGATACACGTGTAGTACACATTTTTCACCAAGTTCTCAAATCATTAATTTAAACTCGAACTACTAGGATAGCATATTCTAAATATAACTCCTCATTTATCATCACACGAATTGGGAAGCAAATAACCATCTGAATCCCTGAATAAATTTACAGTGGAAATGAATGAGATACTGTATGCGCAAACAACATTTGTGAAAAGTTTTTTTTATATATGTTTTAACCGAAGTTAAACACTTAAAATAACCACCTAACATTAATAGCTTTACCCCGTTTTTTTTTTAGCGAAATACGTCTTCCGAGGTACAATATCTAAGCCACACGTACCCAACTGTGCTGGAATTGCGGGAACGCACGCCTCGAATTTGTGCGTTGCTCACTCGTTGAATTACACATTAGATTTAGTCCGCCTTACGGACTCGTTCTAATACGTAATACACCTCGATACTTGTTCACCAGAAAATGCCCAATTCCACTTATCTAACTCTCGACTTTTCTTTCATAAAATTATGTTTATTTCCTCCACTAACAAACGTGAACCAGGACTCCATTAAAAGCCAACCTTGTCTCAACTAATAGTTACGAAAGGCTATTATCACACAAGGAAGTATCTCTGTCAGATCGTTCTGTTCGTCGCATCACGCTTGAATTCCACTAAATTCAATTTTACATAGTGTTCCCCATACAAGGTTACAAACAAATATCCGATTCCCTCAACACATTCCACGTAAACTATTTTATTAGTTTCAAAACTCATGACAATACATTTTTTTGTTTACCTGTTTCTTTCCAAAACAAATATTACTTTTAATTTTATCTGTAGCTCCAACCAGTATATTTCAAGGGGTATTACAAATTATACNNAGGTTCGCGAAGCGAACGAGGTGTAATTGGTAATACCACGAGAAGCAAAAACAAATACAGTAATACCCCATCAAGACAGAGAGATATTTTTTAATCAATCTCACATGACAGTGCTTATCACGATTTCTACATACGCGCTGCAACACTTTCTTTTTCGCAATACGTCTTGGACATGCCTTCCCTATATTGTAAACTTCAATACCGTAATTGTTAACTACAGACAGCTGACTCTGTCTCATATTTTGATGCTCAAGACCTCCACGCAGACCAAAGATTTTTTAAACACGTTACTGTTCTAAAACGTTAAAAAATTCTCAAAATTGTAAAACGCGAGTAGAACGGTTTTGTAGGAAGCATTGTCGACTTTCAACTGTTTAAGTTCTGAAAACAAACCTAATAATGTATATTTCTGGTTTCCATATCCAAGCAAACAATACTTAAAACATTATTATCAATAGTTTAGTGTTACTTAGCCTAACAATATGTGTGCTCTTTTCTGACACAGTGCATCACAACTTCCTGTTCTTCCTCGATGCAATCATAATGGCAAAACTTTCAGGTGTAAGTTTTTGAAAATGAAGGGTGTTAAAGCTTTCCATGGTGCATTTTACAGAACCTCAGTCAAAATAGAACAAGATGCTTTTATTTCAAAAGACATTGAAATATCAAAACCCAAGAGAAAAAGGGCACCGAAGAACAGTTCCTGTGCGACGAATAGTGTCGTGTCCGCTACTTTGTGAAAATAAAAGACACTAAACAATTTCAAATTCAAGTATGCCAAAGCACGTCTTTAGGTATTTTAGGCGTAACACCTTACCTCATCTCCATGTAGAAGGTACCTCCAAATCTATTAACCTATTTATGGCATTACGGAAACTAGGTGAAACAATAAACACGAATTAATTTCAAATAATTAAAACGTGCTTATATTTTGTTGCATTAAGTTTAGAACTGTGGTTGTCTTATTACGTACAGTATTTTATCACCCGCCATTAGGGGAAACACAGATACTTTGTTAATTCTAAAGTAGAATGAATCGAGCTTATTTTTATTCGGATTTCTGTCAAATATTTTTTATTATTGTTCATATGTTTATGGATGGATGAAAAAAGACATACAGAAGTGACTGACATTATCCCTAAATTTGATCTCTTCAATACTGTACGTAGAGCAAGTAATATGTAAGAATATAGCGCCTTTATTTTGAGGACATTGCGACTGATGTTTTCAGAATCATGCAACAACCAAGCACCTATTTGGATAATTTCCTCTTTTTACCCTTCACACTTGTCAAGAGTAAGAATGTGTGACTGGGTGTGGTGAGAGTATGCTGCTATTGTCAGCACACCCTCACCATACGCTCACACGAATATATTTACAAGGTGGCCTCCGTAAATCTTTTACAAGCTTAAACTTGTCAACCGATTTTCACCATTTTTGCACAGTTTACGTACTCGTTGAGGAATTTAGAATGATGGTAACATTAACCACCCCC